>PVKM010037300.1:0-14499 GCA_004027735.1 Carollia perspicillata | reverse complement strand
GTTCAATTCCCAGTCAGGGCACATGCCTGGGTTGCAGGCCAGGTCCCCAGGGGGGCCCAAAGGAGAGGCAACTACACATTGATGTTTCTCTCCCTCTTTCTCCCTCCCTTCCCTTCTCTCTAAAATAAATAAATAAATAAATAAATAAATAAATAAAAATCTTTAAAAAACCCGTATCTCCAGCTTGAGCTTTAAGTTGAATACAATTATTATAAAAATCTCAGCAGGTTTTTAATACACACAAACAAGCCTTTTCTAACACATACACAGAAAAAAAAATAGGCACCAGAATATTTAAAAAAAACATTACAAAGTACAACATAATGGAAGGAACATTTCCATTCTGCCTGATTTCAAAATGTACTATGTACCCACTATAATCAAGGCTGAGCAGTGCTAGAGGAGATATAGACACATAGATCAATTAAATGGATAAGTACCAGAAAATACCCTGTACAGGTTGGACCACATTTTTTTTTTTACTACGACACAAAAGCAATTCAATGGAAAAGGGATACTCTTTTCAACAAATAGTCCTTGAGTAATTGGATATCCTTGGGCAAAAGGAAGCAATTGACCTAATCTTTGAATGTTATGCAAAATATATTCAAAATGGGTCAGAGATGTAAATGGTGTATGTGAATATGAACTGAAAGACACTTGTCAAATGCACAGGATAAGACGGTGCAGAGCATGGGCTCGAAGAACAACTTCAGACCCAACACCAAAATGATGATCCACGGAAGAAAAATGGTTAAAAACGTAGCAAATTGTGCTTTGTTAAAATTAAGAGTTTCTGTTGTGTGAGAAATCATGATAAGAGGATGAAAAGACAAGCCACAGGCTTTAAGAAAATATTTAAAAACCACTTATCTGTAAAAGGACTCATCTGGAATTCATAATGATCTGTTACTCAACAGTAAAACAAAGAGAAAAGAAAAGAAACAAAAACCGAAAGAACCGTCCAATTAGAGAAGGGGTGAAGTACATGGATATATGCTTCACTACAGAGAGTATGCATATGGCAAGTCGATGTGTGAAAACACGGTCAGCATTTGCTACCCATCAGGGCAATGGAGGCGGGATATCACTGTCCACCTATTAGAGCAGCTAAAACCAAAGCATAAACATGAGCAGATACAACCCAAAAGAAATAAACTGAAAACGCCCAAATGCCGGTGAGAATGCGAGGAACTGGATTGCTCAGACATTTCTCATGGTAATGTAAAGTGATACAATCGTGCTGACAATTATTTTTACGTTTTTTTTTTTTTTTTAGTGTTAGTATGCACTTATCATACGGCCCTGTAATCACACTTGTGGACATTACCCCAGAGAAAATGAACACTGACATCCATATGAAAGTCAGCACAAAATTGTTCCTGGCAGCTTTATTTGACGTGCAAAATCTGGAAAAGAAGTATATTTCCCATCAACACACTGCAGTAGACCCGTGCCATGAATACTATGCAGCAGCAAAACAAAAATGAAGGAACCATGGATAAACCTAATGAGTAAAATGAATCAAGGGGAAAAAAAAACTAGGTTGAGTAAAAAGAAAAAAACTCCGAAATCAAAAATTCACGTTATTATTTCATTCATATAACAATTACATGGCATTCTCAAGATGGCAAAGTCACAGAGACAGAAAACAGATGAGTGGTTTCCAGGGGACAGGGGTGGTGTGTGCAGGTGAACGTGACAGGGAAGGGGTGGCCCGAGGGAGATCCCTGCGGCATCACATTACAGTGTGTGTCACTGTGGCCGCGGTGGCATAAACCGACATGCGATGAAAGGCTGAACTCTATCCAATGCCAGTGTCAGGTCCCTGCTTTTGATATGGTATGATAGCAGCTTTAGATGTAACTGGGTGAAGAGTACACCAAACCGTTCTGTACTATTATCTTCGCAACTTCCTGTAAGTCTATAATTATTTTAAAATTAACACACACATACATATTTCATCAACTTATTTCGGGAAGTGTAGTGGGTGGTGAGGAAATGGGTATCAGCCCAGAAAGAGTCGAGGCACTTGATTTTTCATGATGAGCAGTGTGGAGACATGTGGAAAGCAAATAATGAGCCTTCAGGGATGACAGCTCTAGAAGCAATACTTTTTAATAAGGTGTCATTGTAGTTGGTAGGCTCAATAGTATTCCCCGCCCCACAAAGATGTTTCTGTCCTCAACCCTGAAATCTATGACTATACCAGTTTGCATGGCCAGGGAATTATTGAGGTGGCTAATGGGATTATGATCCCTAATCAGCTGACTTTAAAATAGGTAGATTGTACTAACTATCCACATACACCTCATGTCATCTCCAGGGTCCTTAAAGGGAAGCAGGGAGGCAGAAGAGGACCTGAGAGATGGGACTGTGAGGACTCAACTGGACGTGGCTGACTTCACAGGCAGATGAAAGAGTCCGTGAACCAAGGACAGTGAGTAGCTTCTAGAAGCTGCACAAGGGGTATCACTCAGGTCCTGACCTTCTGCGACACGGTTCACAAAGATCTTTGGTCCACTAACATGCTATGTCTCCAACATATTCTCGCTCACACCATTCACTAATTGGCTTTATTCTTCTCAATTACCAAAACGCCGGTTAGCCTCATAACTCGATCTGATGCTTTTATTTTCTACTTGAGAAGATTAGGAATGCCTGATCTGCGATTTGGAAATTAGAGTACACTGCATTTTCACTGCATCTACCTCATCCCCTTTTGAAAAATAGCCATTATATGGCTATTTTTAGAAGATTAACTTTTTTATATCATTTTTATATCAATAATTACCTTTCTCTAATAGACTTAATTTCTGTCTGCATTTTTTTCTAACTAGAAAAATATTCAGTTCCTTAAAATCCTGCAAAATGAAAACTATACTCAACTAAAAATTAAGCCATGATATTAGGAGATACTCTGAAAACTGTGGGTTTCAATATCAAGTTTCTGAAAATACCCTCAGATTGTAACCCTTTCCAGCTCTTCTTTCCTGTGGTCAGTTCAGTAGAAGTGCTTCTAATGGGAATAAAAAGGGAAATCACTAAATGTAAAGTCCTTTATGCCTTTCTGATTGCAAATTTACAAGAGCGCTTGATGCTTCCATGAAAGCTTTCTTTCCTCTACTTCCTAAAACATATGGTAAATGCATTTTTTTTTTTTTAGTTCTTGACCATTGATTCCCTTCTCCTCCAAGCCTCCCATATGTCCACCCATGGAGGAGTTCCACCTGTCTATCTGTAGAGGGTGTCTGACTTATTTGTCACCTTGCTATTGGAAGATTTGTCTTCTCTTTATCTAGCATCAATAATTCTCAAATCTAGATCTCTAGCTTTGGCAATATTTTTATTCTTGCATATTTAATATCCTATCTACTGAACAAACAACATATTCAAAACAAAACTCATTACCTATTTGCCATCAACTTCATCTTTTTCTTTCACTGCCATTATTTGAAACTTCATTAATAATGTGTCAGCGTGTTTTTAAAATATTTTAGAACTAAATGATCATTAAAGTTGTTTTCCACAGCACTGTGATTTAAATGAATAAGCAGACAAGGCATCGTGTGGCTCATCAATAAGTCATCTTCCCTCTCAGCACACGGAGCAGACAGTCGCAGTGGTCTGGCAGAGTGCAACGCGGGACAGAACACCAATGCAATCCAGGAGCGCCGAATAAACAGGCCCATAAGGAGGTGAGTGCCTGGCTTCACGCTCTCTGGCCATCAGACCTCACTGTGAAAGACGACTGGGATCTGCTTAGTCCAATAATGCGTCTACATTTTGGTGGACACCTTGACTTCATTCATTACAGGTGTATAAGAGACTAGTGTTTGAATGAAAGTTGTGTATAACAGTTCATAGAGGAGATTCTGAGGGCTCTGCCTCTGTACCCTCTAGTGCCTGGGCAAGCACGGCTGCTGTGGACTGTTCTGAGGAGCCCAGGTGCGCTCCCTCCACCTGCGGTTCACCCCAAGTCCCCTCAGCCCACCTTTCTGCATGCTCGGATTGCCATCTGGAAACACAAGGGGTTGGCACCCCCGGGACAACTTGTAACGAATCAACAATGCAGTTGTAGCCCTTTCGGTGACCAGTTCTGAGAAACACAGTCCCCACGACGGGCAGAGATCTGGAGTTGCCTACGGATGAAATATCTGTAATCTATCTTATACTGGCTCCGCCTCCTTCCCTGTCTCACTCTCTCCAATCGGTTGTTTCTGGAGCCACTCCCCAAGTTCTTCCTTCGGGTTGTGTTGGGTGACTCTACATTAAGCAAGTGAAATTTGATGGCACTTTTTTTCTAACTCAATCGTAAATTTGTAATTACATTTGTGCAGAAGATATTTTCTTGTACGTTAATCTTGTTCATTTGTCTTCCAAATTCCAGAAAATTTCTCCTGCCCTGTTCAGTCCGCGGCAGCAGGGTGAAGAAGTTGTGATGTGCGTGGTGGTTCTCCTCTTCCCTCTTCACTGCTTCGCTTCTGGTACTTGTTTATTCTCTTACCTCAGCTGCAATCTGAGCGCCCGAGCTTTTGACTGAATCCCCAGAATGTATCTGCATTTTCCACAACAACCTCTGCAAAGTATTTACTCTCTCTCATTAATTAATCTGTGGTACAAACGAGCAGAACTCTGTGTTTACAGCAATCTCTTGCTCTCTACACTGGGAGGCTTCTCAGCACACCTGTGCACTCCCTTTTCCGCCTGCCTGTGTCTCTGTCGTGATCAGCATGTTGCTCAAGTTGTGGAAATAAGAAGAGAATCTTAAACATTATGTGGTGGGAAGAGTCCTTCCTGGTCCGAGCTGAGAACGTGCTTCTCGTCCTGGAGCTCCTCTGTGTACAAGTCAATAAATTATCCTTGGCAACCGCGTCACCCGCACTCACCGGACCCCCGCTCCTGCGTGAAGGAAATCACTGGGCCAGGAGAGGAGACCGAAGCTGTGACACCTAATGAGCTTGGTGGTCTTGGGTATATCATCAATCTTCTCCCAGACTCCATTCGCACATTTTTCAAATTTGGTGGTTTAACTGCATGATTTTGTAGCTACCTTTCAGCTAGAAAGGTGCCTACATCCAACATATATCTTTGTTTTCTTTTGTATTTTCCTTCATCTGCTATGCAGAAAACAAGGAAGTTTTTGTCTTCCAACAGTGACCTCTCCTCCTCTTCAGGCCCAGAGACACAGATAAGTTTTGGGGCTTTTTTTGGTTTTGGTTTGGTTTTGAGCAATTCTCAAAATGTGTTGTCCCATCAAACCACATAGTGCGCCCTCCTTACCGTGCTAGCTCGACAGTCAATGGCTCAGCCGGTAAGTGCCACAGCTGGGATTCTCCGCCCGAACTCGGGTCTGTTTACACAGATTCCCCCTCAGCTGTAACACCTATACTGATTTCTAGTGTGTGCCGATTTAAGCCTAATTTAATAACAAAGCCCATCTGATGTGTTATTTTAGTTTATCGGTATGAACTATAAATTTCATTAACACATTATTGAATCTTCTGTCACTGATAGATTCATATTCACTCAATATACAGGCACTTTCTTGGGTTTTTCTGTCTGAGATCACACCTTTCAGACAGATGAAAAAGCTAAGTGGTTTAGGCCAGCCTAATTTGTGGGGGTCCAGACCCAAATTCCCACTCTTGCTACCCTGTGCATTGTGCATTTTTCTCTCTCTTGGATTAGTTTCTAATCTAGAGGTAAGATATTTACTCATGGGCTTGAAAAGAAAACAATACAGTGTTCTTAGAACAGCTAACATGAGGCCTAGTACTTGATATACTCTCAACCAATATACTCGTATACCTGCTACAGAAATGAGAAATACACTTGAACTCACAGGAATTCAAAAGATAAATTCCTTGCTTCACACCAGTTCCCAGAAGTCCAGAAGCATCCAGCAGGGATGGAGGGGGCATTTTCCAGTGCAGGGAAACAGCCTGGTCTGGTAGTCGGAACTAGGCTCGCTCCCCTCTCCGCTACTGACTACATACGTGCCAACTGGCGAGTTGTATAGTTTCCTTCAGCTCCATATTGCTCTGTCCAACAGGTGCCTCACAGGATTGTTCTGAGGGTAAAATCAGACTCAACAATAGACACAGAATGCCAAGTAGAGCTCCACACACTCAACCAATAAGCTAGTAATAAGTTATAACAACCTTCCAAGACACATATATTTTTGAAGTATGTTTCACCGAAAGTCTATAACATAGACCGCCTGTCAGAAAGCATGTCTGATTTTGTAGACAGTGCAGTATGGTGGTTGTGCAAACACAGGGTCCGGCGGAAGTAACACCTGTATGAGTGTGGTTGGTAAGGTAATGATATCGGTGTAATGACTTGCAGTTTTAACTTGAACATTTCACCTAAAATGTCACATGGAGTACTTGAATGTGATAGTCTTAAATTACAGAATTACATACTTACGATTTTGTAATAAAAGATTTCATAATAAAATAGGGGCATTCTTTGTGCTGGAACCTGTATATTCAACACTGGTACTAGTCTTAAATACGTCTCTTCTGTGTGACAGCATCATTTTTAAAAACGTGTAGGTTTATAGGCAATAACTTCAAGCTTCCCATATCTATGAGGGTTTTTCTAAATAAACCTATGGGTGTTGTTTGGAAAGAGATGAGATACCTTTGCCTTTCAGAGGACTCCTAAAATATTTCAATTTCTAACTTTACTAAGCCAGCATAGTTCCATTTGTCAACTTACATGTCCTTTCCTTTGGGAAGCCACCCCCTGCCCCTTACCCTGGGTAAGGTCTTCTACTTTGGCTTCCCATAATTGCATTTTTATTGTATTAAAATTGCCTAATTTTCACTAGCAAGGTACTGAGTGCATAGTTGGACACAAATAAATGTTTCCAGAATTCTAGGATTTACTTGTGATGTCTTACGGCATCATCTATGGTATGTTTGGGACCAAGGGGACACCATGCTAAGAACATGCCAAACCACTTGATTGCCCAGAAAAAATTCCAACCTTGGGACTCTGTGGGAGAGAGGTGCGAGGTTTGTACAAGAATCACCAAAACATCGGACAGTTGGTGTCTACGATGGGGAAATGTTTCAATAGGATTTCTGTTGGAAAAACAGAAGCTATTTTATACATTTGTGGAATGAATGGTTGTAATGGACAGAACTCAAAGTTTACGAAACCATTTAAACTGTAGGAGAGCAATGCTCAGATTCAGTGCCTGAGTTCTCTGTGGCTCCAACAAGAAGCTGCTTTGCGCCCTTGTGAGCCCAAAAATCGCTCAGCAAAATGGTAACCTCTGCTTCTCTGCCACATTGCAGATGTCACATTTGTGCCTCAGAACGGGACCGAAAGGGAATGCCTACATTGTCCTGGCTTTTCCTGTGCTATGCACTGGAGACCCTAGGAGGAGTTGGTAGCAACAGTGAATTAACGACAATTACAGGCTGGGCCAGAGCATAGGCAAACTATGACTTAATCATCACTTTCCTTTCTGGACAACCAGGATTACTCCCGTATACACTGCAAGGATGAAATCACCCAGGCTGCGCGGTGGATGGTACCCTGAGCTGCGCGGTGCGTGAGCTGGGCGAGCAACACTCTCAACTGCTCTTCAGACGGCCAGATCCAGAGGAGTGGAGGTGGGGGCACAGGTCTCCGGTTGCTCATGAAGACAACGTGCCATATCGAGTCACTTAATTGTCATATTGATTTACACATTACTGTAAATTTATCAACAAGTGACTAGTAACTGAGGTGTGGGATAATTGAATTTCTGTGTGGAATAAATAGTATACCCAGGTAAGCCAGTATAAGATCATTTTCAAAGAATAAGAAGGCTTGCTAATTTTATCTAGTCTGGGATCAGCATTTAGTTTAGTTAGAGGTGACTTAATGAAACTTATATAGAAAAGAATACCTTTCTTTTTTTATTATTTTATTTTTTTCACATTTCCCTTTCTTTATTGTTGTTCAAGTACAGTTGTCTCTATTTCCCCTCCCCCGGCTCCCTGCTACTGCAGCCGTCCCTACCTCTCCCCCTTGATTCCACCCCCCTTTAGCTTTGTCCATGTGTCCTTTATAGTTACTGTTTTTTCTTTATTTCAATGTCTCTGGTCATATTTTGCTTGCTTGTTGGTTGATTAGGTTCTACTTATAGGTGAGATCATATGGTATTTGTCTTTCACCTCCTGGCCTGTTTCACTTAGCATAACGCTCTCCAGTTCCATCCATGCTGTCACAAAGGGTAGGAGCTCCTTCTTTCTCTCTGCTGTGTAGCACTCCCTTGTGTAAATGTATCATCGTTTTTGATCTATTCATTTCCTGACAGGCACTTAGGCTGCTTCCAACACTTGTCTATTGTAAATTGTGCTGCTATGAATACTGGGGTGCATAGGTTCTTTTGAATTCGTGTTTCAGGATTCTTAGGGTATAATATCAGCAGTAGAATTGCCAAGTCAAAGGGCAGTTCCATTTTTAGTGTTTTGAGGAAATTCCATACTGTTTTCCACAGTGGCTGCACCAGTCTGCATTCCCACCAACAGTGCACTAGAGTTTCCTTTTCTCCACAACCTCATCAGCACTTGTTGTTTGTTGATTTATGATGGTCATTTTGACCTGTGTGAAGTGCTATCTCATTGTGGTTTTAATTTGCATCTCTCTGATGGCTAGTGATGCTGAGCATCTTTTCATGTGTCTCTGAGTCCTCTTTATGTCCTCCTTGGAGAAGTGTCTGTTCAAGTCCTTTGCCCATTTTTTAATTGGGTTGTTTATCTTTCTGGAGTAAAATTGTGTGAGTTCTTTATACATTTTGGACATCAAACCCTTGTCTGAGGTATCCTTTGCAAATATATTTTCCCATCTTCTAGTTTCCTTTTCATTTTGCTGATGTTTTCTTTTGCCATACAGAAGCTTTTTATTTTGGTGAAGTCCCATTTGCTTATTCTTCCCTTTATGTCCCTTCCTCTAAGGGACATATCAGTGAAAATATTGCTACGTGGAACATCTCAGATTTTCCTCCCTATGTTCTCCCCTAGGACTTTTATGGTGTCATGACTTATATTTAAGTCTTTTATCCATCTTGTGTTTATTTTTGTATAAGGTGGAAGTTGGTGGTCGAGTTTCATTTTTTTTTTGCATGTAGCTGTCTAGATCTCCTAACACCATTTGTTGAAGAGGCTATTTTTACTCAGTTTTATGCTTCTTCCCTCTTTGTTGAATATTAATTGACCATGGAGACTTGGGTTTATTTCTGGGCTCTCTGTTCTGTTCCATTGATCTATGTGTCTGTTCTTATGCCAGTACCAGACTATTTTGATTAATCAAAGCCACAATAACTTAATGAAAACGCTTAGTTGGTGTTCACTCTGTGTCTTTTTTTACCTCTTCTTTTCCATTTGCTTTTATTTGCTCTTAAATAAATTTGCCTCTCTTTCATTTGCTTTTAAAATTGTCCTTTTATAAAATTATACATACCATGAAGTACACAAATCTTAAATCCACACCTCAAGGAAATTTATGGTACATGTATCATAAAGAAATATATGTATCTAGTTACATAACCACTACATGTTTCTTTCACCCCAGGATGAAAGAAACCCCTCAGGTCCCATCCCACTAACACATTTGAGGTAACTCCCATTTTCATTTCTATCAACAGAAATTAATTTTGCCTGTCTTTGAAATCCATAATGAATTATACAAATGCTCTATTTTGTTTTGTATCCTTTCCTTCTGCATAATGTCTGTGAGGCTGAACCCTGTTGTATGCTATCAGAGCTTGTTCATCTTGTATTTCTGTGTGGTGCTCCATTACATAAATATACTTCACTTCATTTAGATGTTCTTTATTTGCTGTTTATTTAAGTTGCTCCACACTGTGATTATTATGAGAAGGGCTGCTTTGAACATTCCCATATATTCCTTCTAGATGATGTACATACTCCTTTCTCTTGGGTATAAACCTAGGAGTAGAAATGTCTCTTGGGTTACACAGTGGGCTTAGTTCAGCTTTAATTTATGTAAAACTATTATCCAAAGCGATGGAATAAGTTTCTATTCTATCTACTTCTACATCCTTTCCAGGACTTAGAGTAAACATGTTTTAGATACAGTCACTAAATTAGTGTGCATTATTATAACAGCATAGTTTCTTCTTATTCTTATTAAATTTAGATACAATAAAATAGAATTCTGTGGCATAGGAGTCTATGAGTTTAACATATACATACATTTCTGTAACTGTCATCGCCATCAGAATTCAGAGCAGTTCCATCATCTGAAAATGTCCCCTTGGCCTGCCTTTTGGAGTCAAAGCATCCCCACCTTTAACTCTTTAATGCCACTGGTCTGTGCTTCATCCTTCGAGTTCTGCTTATTCCAGGATGTGCCATGCATGACAGTGCACAACACGGAACCGTTCGTTGCTGGGTCCTTTCACCCAGCATAATGCCTTTGAAACTCATTCATGTCGTGGAGTGTCTATCAAGAGTCCACTCCCTTCTGGTGCCCAGTGGTAGCAGTTCATTCTGTGGAGGTGCCACAGATTGTTTAACCACACACTCATGGAAGTACCTGTCGGTTGTCCCTAGTTCTGGGTGATTCTGAATGTAATAGAGCTCATGTAATCTAGTAAACTGCCAAACCGTTTCCCACAGTGGCTCTCCAATTTTGCATTGCTACCAGGGAAGCATGTGAGTTTTAGTTGCTCCAAAATCAGGCCAACACTTGGTTTTATAAGGATGACTATATTTTTAGCAATGCTAACAGGTATGTAACACTACTTCATTGAGGGTTTATCTTGCATTTATCAAATGACTAATAATATTGAACACCTTCCTGTGAAATTAACTGCCATGTCTTTTTGAGTGAAATGTCTAAGTTCTTCCTTCCTTTTTATTTTTCTTGGTGTTGATGCTGGAGTGTTGTTTTGTACTCCTTGTTTTTGAGGGTTCTTCAAATGTTTTGCATCCAGGTCATCATTCCCAGCAAAGCTTGAATTTATACCCTTTGACTTAGAAGTTATTTTCTAATTTGTGTCTAAGCTGGGGGTAGCCCCCCTTTATTAAAACCATGTTATTAGATTTTAATAACAAATGAAAAAAAAACATTGTTTAATATGATTTAACCCCTAAAACAAGCACCCTGCACTGCGCCCCAAAAGTATATCATGTATGTCAGGTTTCTTCACAGGCTCAATCAAAGTGCTGCTCCAAAAAATAAATGGCTTTTTTCTTTATTATTCCATTATTTCACTATAATAAAGCATTGTAATCTTTTGTTTAGTGTCTCTCTCACTACTAGATGGTAAGTTCCTTGAGGAAAGGGTCCATACATTACTAAAACGAGTCCCCTTAAATGACAATGTCATTTGTACTAAGTGTGAATTTTTTTTTCTGAGTAGGGGTATTTGGACAGTATTTATTTTCTCTCTAATTTATATATTGTATTTAAATTAATTTGTATACATTTTACATTATTTTATAGGACTCGTGTAGTTAGGAAAGTTGTAAGGACTATTTCTAAAGATCAAATCATTTATATTAGCAAAATGACAAATCAGTCATTAAAATATCTTAAAGCATGAAAAAGTTATTTGATTTTTGACTATGCAGGGAAATGAAGTATTTCTATGTCATCATTAATGGATGAAAGAGTCACTCAAATGCAATGAGCTACAGTTGAAAGCATACTGAACTGGCTTTTGAGACACAGTGAATTCTAGCCAATTAACACAGCGGTCATGTGACCCTGATCACACTGTTTCTCCAATTAGGCTTCAGATTTCTCAGCTAGAAACTAGTAAGCTTTCCTTGAGATCTGGGATCGCTGTCAGCAATGATGTGTTTCTAGCCTTCCAAAGAGCTTCGCTTATTTCTAAACATATTTCAAAAAAGAAAAATAAAACATGGGTTTTCAGCCTGAGTATTCTTGGCTAATGGATTCACAAAAATAGATGTTAACCAATATGCTACCACATAATACATCAGGCTATTTTCCATAAAAACACCAAGTAAATCTCTACAGAATTCAATTTCAACAAAGAAAAATGTATTTTGTCACCACAAAGATATTTTCAAAACTTATCATCACCATAAAAAATTGAATGCTGAGGAACACAACTTGTATTTTTTTAAATGGCACAGAAACGTCTATGATTCTTTCAAAATGGGTCGAACGGGGCATGTTAGGCAGCAGACAGACCCACGCAACCCAGTAAACTGATGTGAATATGCAGAAAGTTGATTTTCTTTTTTATTCAATGTGATCATATTGCCTCAGTAACTCAATTTATATTGCAATTGTAATGGTGTTTCTTCTGGTCCCCATTGCCTCTCCTGTCTGTCGCATCACTCCCTAGACATAGGGAGCTTCGTGTCGCGAGCAACATAAAACAATAACGCATTTGAGTTTGAATGAAGTTTTTATGACTCCATGCTTAATAGCACTCCATTCTGCTCAGAGAGATCAATTTAAAATATGTAAATCTATTATTCTCTTTTAAGCCTTTCCATATTTCCGTGACCTTGACAATGGAACCCAAAGTAGTACAGCGTAGAAAGCACGTCCTGATATTACATTTGTTTACTCATCCATATCTCCCCGGCACACTCTTCGATGCTACTTATGTTGTATCAACTACATTTGATGGGGGGTGGGAGGGGGTACTTCCTTTTAGAAAAGTAACTTATTTTTTTTCTCAAAATTATTTGCTGGGGGGTTTAATTTAAACCCTACCTCCACTGCTACTTATTGTGTTTTGTACAAGACACTCATATTTGCCATTTCAACTTAGCATAAGGGGGACTCAGTCCTGCCTTCTGTGAGAAGAAGGGATCGTCTCCTCTGGAAAACAGACAGCAGTTCTTTCAGCGCATTACAAAGTCCGTCGTCCACATTCTGGCCCCGCACACTCTACCACGTCTCCCGCTCCACAGCTTCTTCCCGACCTGGCATTCTCCCCAGGTTTCCACAGGGGCGTGATGAGTTCAACTCTGCTCAGGATTTAACATCAGAGAAACGGGCTCCGAACTCCAGATAAAAAGAATAGTAATACAAGAATAGTACTAACACTAGGAGTAATAGGAGTCATAACAATAGCTACTGAAGGCTTACCATGATCAGCTGCTGTCAATCATGTTCTTTAATATAACATTTCAAAGGAAGAAGGATTAGCCTTGTTTTAAAGAGGAGAATACTGGGAACCAGGAAAGCGATCTGCTCCCAGCGTGTAAGGCAGCGGAGGAGTCAGCCTTCACACCCAGCCCCACCCGCCCTAAATGCTCGGTCCTTCCCATGACGCGTCTTCCATCTCCTCCCCCAGTAAAACGAGGTTATGCAGGTATGTTTATTTAATATTTTGAAAATCACTTTCTCGCTCTGAAATATGGGGCTAATATTACCTATATTAAATGTTTTTCAGGAATATCTGAAAATATATGAAATGCCTCCTTCAATTCTTGTTATTACAAACCCCGGCCTTCAAGGCATTTTTAATGTATGGAGGAGAAACAGACAATGAGCAAAATAAAAATCAAAGCGAATGAATCCTTAGAGCTGTGCGACCCTTGATTTGCCTAGAACTGCAACATAGGCCTAGAAGTGCCCATGGAGTTCCGTGTGTCATCAGGAGGTTACAAACATGCACGAGAAGGTTGCTATACTCAGAGTGAGAAAAGCCAGACCATCTACAAAACAACTCTCTCCTGACCCCATCCAAGAGCTGAGGTCACACAGCAGCAAAGGGAACTGGAGTCCAAAGAGTAACAGACGCCCCTCCGGAAGGGAGAAATATATGAACAGTTTCACCTTTGACAAGCAGGGGAGGAAGAAGCCGTCCCTATAGCAACGGTTAAGGATTATCAGCTATGATTTTAACCAATTTCTAAAGGCCAAGTGCGGCCCAGCCTTCCAAACGAAAATAGATCTGGATGTGGAAGAGTTCACACTTACACAGATGCTCCTTTCTGACTGTCTCCTGAGCCTTCGAGGCAAGAGAGAGGGCCTGAGGGAGCCTCGTGCAGCGGCACAGCCCCCTGAGAAGGGACCAGACAGGCACTCACACTTCCTAGAACCCATGTCTCAAGCACTAATGTGATTAGTGAAGATTAATAAAGGGCATTAGGCCACTAAGAAAGGGCTTCAAAGCCACTGGCACTCCAAGGCACTGCTGGGAAAGTAATGCAGAAGCCTCTGCCTTTCTGAGGTCAGAACCCACACTGCCCCATGAAGAAACAAGTAAGAGCCAGGATTGTTCTATAAGGTTTTCAAAATATTTATGATTATTAGGTTGAAAGTGTTAGAGTGTTGTGGGTTGAAATAGGTCCTGCAAAATACATTGAAGTCTTGACTGCTGGTGCCCATAAATGTTGTCTTCATTCAGAAATAGGGACTTAACAGGTACAATTAGTTAAGTTACAGTGAAGTCATAATGGATTAGGGTGGACTTTAAATCCAATATGGCTAGTATTTTAAAAAGAAAAGGAGAAGACCTAGATGAAGAGGAGGAGG
>PVKM010037299.1:0-14498 GCA_004027735.1 Carollia perspicillata | reverse complement strand
TATATGTATACATTTGTATACATATATATAATATAAATCCGTATCTATGGACAATTCATCTTTGTCTGCTTTTGAATGTGGGACATTTCAGTTATTTCTAATCTTCTGGAATATTTTCATTTCACCAGGAATGTCAAAGATTACATCAAGGAAGAAAGAATCTATAATCCCCAATGTATCTATCATTTATCTGGAGGCTCCCACTTACTTAAAGTGGCAAGCTTCATCCTCATAACCTTCTATTTGGTGGTGAACATCAACTCTGCATTATTGACTCTTGTACTTCCTTTCATTCTGAAAGTCATTCTTTTGAGTGGAGGGGACCCTAATATTAAAAATATGCAAAGAGATTAATACCATAAAAATGTTTGCCAAGTTACCTTGACTTGGAAGTTGGCTTCAGATAAGGTCCTTCATAGCCTGTATAATAAGACCACTATTACCTGGTACCATGGGAGAGAGCAGTAATTTTGTGTGTGTACCATCACAGGATGCTGATTATGCAACATCACAGGATGAGCCTTGATTGTTTTAATCTAGGACACATGACGACAAGCTGCTGCACCTGGGACCTATGGGATGACACAATCTTACATGAGCTTCATCCATGCTAGCTCAGAATTTACCAGCAAGACCATTTCTACTTCTAAGAGTCTGGTCTTCTTCCTTTGTGGTAATCAAATAAAAAGAAGCATTTTTCCTTTTATAAGCACCAGTGATTTTTTAAAAACCCTGCATCTCTAGACTCTGTCATTTATTGCCATTGATTAAGTTCTACTTTTCTTTCCGTATAAAGGCATCGACAACATATCCTGTTTTACACGAGAACCAGGCAATTCTGTCAGAAACAATTTAGGGTACAGTCATTAGTACTAAACAAACTCAATAAAAGAGTTGAGTTTTCATCTCGTATCTTCTAAGGAACATATTCACCAGGAGACAACCAGATACAGTAAATTTACTTAAAAGTGTAGAAAGCCCAAGAATGGTAGCATTATCTCCATGTACAAATTTGCATTAGTAGAAAGAAATCTGTCCCTGAAGTATCTTGTAATGTAGAACTGGGCACAATGTTTTCCCCCCTCACTCATCTGGGAACATCTTATGGCACCTTACAGCCAACCAAACCTGTGAATATTTTAATGAACAGAATGAAAAACAAATGAAAAATACCACATAAACAAATTACAGGTTGCCAAACTAACTGCAGATTTAGGATCCTTGAGAAACAAACTCTTTCATTTATAACTCAAAAGTGAAAAGAGGAGTTTAGTTTAAGCTAAAGTTAAAAGCAGAAAATCCTGCGAAGTGATCAAAGGCAAATATATCAACCCATTTACTGTTTTCATTTGCAGAATCCTACAGGGTCCACAGAACTGAACAGTAATAACAGCACGGACTGAGAACTCGGTGTACGCCAGGCTCTGTGGTAAAAGCTTTAATGTATTACCTTATTTATTTCTCACAGCAACTTTGGGAAGTAGGTGTTTGTACTCTCAAGTAACCAGTGGAGAAACTGAAGCACAACAGGGCTAAGGAATGGAACCTAAAGTGGTCATCTCAGTGTGTGGACCGCAGAGAGCTCACTGGTATCACTACCTGTTCCACCTACTGGTTAGATACACGAATTCTCTGGCCCACCTCAGACCTACTGAGCTGAGTAGGATGTGAACATTACAGCCATCTGTGTTTTAAGAAGCCCTCCAGCTGATCCTAATGACTGCTAAGGTCTGAGAACAGTGGCCTTGATAGTGTCTGTTTCGGCATTCAAGCCCATAACCTAAATTAGATACAAGATATTATAGACCTGTTCACAAAAGCGAGAGATTTTTAGGAGTAATTCAAGAAACACCTAATTTTTACTAAGTATTAAGTTTTGTTCGTTTTGTCTTTTTGAAGAAGTCCTGTGTTTTCAGCCCCTGTGGTTTCAGCAGGGACAGACGATCCCTCAAACAAGGACAAAATGCATATTATGCAGACCCCCACCCCCACCCCCACCCCGCCCCGTATTTCTAAGCAGCAGACAGACACTGGGTTGCGTCCTCGCCGGGGCACTTTGGTGATTGCTGTGGTGGACAGATGGCCCTGCTGTGGAACACAGAACATCCCACGGTTGCTGGGTTTAACAATCCACAGTGTGCTCCCTTTGGGGGTCACTTACCAACCCACGGTGTCATGAATTTTTGGTTCTAACACTGATCTGCAATCCTCTTAACCCTCATGAGATCTGATTACCTGTCATAAATATATGTCTGAATAAGAAAATAATTATTACTTATTTTCTTTTTCGACCCTTTGAACATGACCTTGGCTGGGTTGGCATTTACATCATTACTATTTGTGCTTCTTATCACTAGTACCTTTGTTATACTTCATACGGACTGTTACTTTAGGACTGAATGAGAGATTTAGACTTTGGTTTCCCTGAAGAAAGAAAGGAGGAACAAAGAGAAGTACATGTTTACGATGCTCTCTCTCCCTTTACTTCCTAGGATTAAAAAGTTACTGTATAAAACTTGCAGGATTACTCTATTTTTTCAGAACAAAGGGTAAAATCTGAATGTGGATACAATTTAGTGAATGTAGTAGCATCGGCCCTTCTATTTTATTTATATTTTGTTTTTTCTTCTTAAAACTTATTAGGTGTTCAAGTCGCTGTTTTAAGCACTGTTAAATGGTAAACTCAGGTTATGGTCAGGCCTCTTAGAAAGCATTATTAAAAAACAGCTGCTTCGGGGTCGACAAAGCCTGGGGAGTTTTCAGTGATAAAGGCCATGTCAGAGACTTAAAAGACTACTTTTCCTACCCTATTTAGACAATTTTTTCCCACTTGGGCTGAGATAAAATCACCAAGTAGAAATAATTGTTATTTAATACCACCACAGTTACTAACAAGTAATAATTGGATGATCTGGAGGAATAAACATTGAATTATTGTCTTATTATTGAAAATTGAAAACTGTATCCCATCAGCTAAAAAACTTTTCAGACGAGTCTCACATGAATGCCACAGGAAAATTTCAATAAATAAAGGGCAACGTGTATCTTCCACTCTGACAGAAACACTCCTAGGGTGAATAACCTAACTTGCCCATGCCCTTGCAACTCATAGGTCTGGGAAGAGTTAAAGCTTGGGATCTAAAAATTATCTTTTGTTCGCCAAAGGCAGTTGATGGGTGCTTTGTTGGAGAGGCAGCTGCCTCAGGTACGTTTCAGAAAAGTGCTTATTCTGATTTTCTGATGAGAGACGAAATCACCTCACTGAGGAGTTTATATTGCTTAGGGTATGAAAAAGACACAATTGTTAGGATACCTTAAAACAGGAAAGGATTAAAATAATACTTACTGAAAAAAAATAAATCCCCATGAAAATTAAGGCAGAGCTAAGCAGCATTGCATGCATCCTGCCTTATTTGATATTCTAGATCATTAGTTCAGAAAATAACAATGGGGACTTTTTTTTTTAAGGATCTCATCCCATGTAAATTATGGCAATATGAGAAAAACAAAATAACCTTGTGTGCTTAAGCTCCCATTACATGCTCTGTTTTGCTAACATGGAACGGAATAAACTCTTTGCAATGGACTGAACTTTTGTGTCTCCTCAAAATGTGTATGTTAAAATCCTAACTTCCAAGGTGCTAGTATTAGGAGGTGGGGCCTTTAGGAGGTAATTAGGTCACGAGGGTGGAGCCCTTGTGAATGGGATTAGTGTTCTTATAAGGAGAGGCCAGAGAGCTAGCTCCATGTCTCTCTGCCTATAAGGGCGCAGTAAGACGTCTACAACAGAGAAGAGTAACTTCTCTAGAATCTGATCATGCTGGTGCCTTGATCTTGGTCTGAATTCTTCACAGAATAATGAATTAGAGACATCTGTAAACTATTTAGTAACATGTTAATTTTAGTTTCTGAAATCAATATTTTATTCACACCTTGCAATGTACTAAGTGAATTACTAGTGGATTTGTCCTTAGTGCTATGTGAAAAGGAAATGCCATAGAATTGTTATTTTCCTAGGATAAGAACAGAAAAACAAGGGTGGCCTGGAGGAATTCATGGCCCTCTGAGTGAACTGAGGATCCCAGTTTGAGAAACACCAGTTTGTAGCATGGCTTTTGGATCTGTGCTTGTGTTCAAGTGCCTTCAAGACATGCATCCTTAGTCAAGATGATCAACCTCTCTGCATCTCAGTTCCTCCAGCTATCAAACAAGTGTGATGATTCTTATCTTATAGGGTTGCCAAAGGAGTGAAATGAAATCCTGAGTGAACTAACAGGCTCATTCTTGGTACATAGAAAGTTGTCAGCACATGGTGGTCATTATTCATCAAGAAAACTGCCCACCCCATAGGTGAGTGTGCTGCCACTATGTCAGGGAAGAGCCACAACACCAGGTGTGCAGAGTACCTGCATTGTCCTCATTGCTAGAGGCCGAGCATCTTCCTGGAGACTCACCACTGGGGATGCATGTGTTTTGGGGTTGAGTATATGAAACGCTGATGAACTGTGTTATTGTATGTGAAGAAAGCTGTCTCCCTTCTCATGCGCATGCCTACCTCCCTGGGCACCTCATCTCACAATCTGGTTCTTACTCCCTATAATTCCATGATGGGGAAAATTAAACATACCGATTGATTCAGCAATAAATTCTTATTAAATACACTGACTACCTGGACCGATGCTTTTTTATATTCACTGGTTATCTAGCCAGCACTTGCCTATTACTATGAGAGAGCATTATAAACATTATGATTCTTACACAAATTACAACAGCAATAGTTCTCATCAATGATAATACTTTCTATGGCACATTTTTATGTACATTTCCATGCACATTTCAAAAATCAAAAATATTTAGCAGCTACAGATGAAACCAATTTAGAGAGTGAAGCATTTGATGACAAAACAGAAGGAAAGGTATTAAATAACCAGATATGGGGGAAGGAATGGCTGACAAACAAATGTGGAGTTCTTCAGAAGAAAACAAAAGGTGCTATGTAATTCAAAGATCGTTAATGTTCTCTCTCCACTCTGTGCGTAGGACTCAGTCCAGACAACGTGGCTCAGGGACACAACACTCTGCCAGGAAGGTCAGCCGCCAAGGGAGGGCCCCCACTGTCCTGTCGTGCATCCTGTTGTCATCAGGGCACTGGGACCAAACGCTGTATCAAACCTTTCTCATGTATGACTCCACAACAGTTCTTTGCTCACCCCCAGAATTTCCACCTGTCGCTGAGCTTATTTAATATATTATGCAGTGCTACAAGGTATTGCGCTTGTATCTTCAAAAAAATATTCTTTGAAACAACACCACAGAATTCATTCACTTAAGTATCACTTGGAAGAGTTGAGTGCTTATATATCAGATCCAGAAATTCAATAAATATTTTATGTAACTAATTTTATATTTTAGGACTTTAATCTGAGGAAAAAGCAAGCACAATGTGTCAGCAATAATGCCACATGGAAGACATTTTACTCTGCCCGGGGAGACAGTGAGTAAAAGTTGCTCTTCGGGGCTAGTGAAGTCTCCTCTAAGCCCACGCTTTTCAGCTGGTGTGCTGTGTCACACTGGTGTGCAACAAGAATTTTTAAAATAGGCAGTGCCTGACTATTTATTCAGGGACACTGATCTCTTCTCGTTGTCATATGAAAAATGACAACAACCAACACAACAATAGCTGTCCAGTGTGAATGAATCAAAATTATACAGATGTTTTTGGTCAGATTGGCAAAAAAATTACTTTTTGGTTGGCCACAGAATTTTGGTACTTAGTTTATATGTGCCATGAGATGAACAAGGTTGAAAATGACTGCTCTAAGCATATGGAGGATGAGGGCCAGGTTGGGAGTTAGATGCACTGTGATGATAGAGCCGGACTCCTGGGCTCAGCATGATGGAGAGCAGGAGTAGTTGGTGCTGGGGTGGACAGCATACTTTGCTGCAGACCATGAGCTAAGCTAAGTCCAAGGTCTACCCTTGCTTATAAGGTGAGAATGTGTTTTTTTCTTCTCACTGCAGCTTGTGGCAACATGTGGGGAGTTACTTGGCTTGTTCTGCACATTTGTACTAAAAGTATAGTCTTCTAATAACTATTGTCTAGGTTTAGGAAGAGGAAAACAAATACACTCCCATTCATTTACCAAATGATAATAGCTTATTGGGAGTTCGGAGGGAAAGTGCCTACATGGCTAGAACTCCTTATTTCTTTTGCTCTTAATTAGAAGGTTTCTATAGACAAGTGGGCTAATAGGATTTCTGGCACTGTCACATAAGTCCTTCTTTACAGTGGCTACTTTGGAAATCTCATAGAAAGCTCTATAGTAAGAAATGAGACACTTAGCGCTGAGAAGTAATTTGTTTTAAAGTTACAAATTTAATATGAGCATCCTCAAGAAAAATGTTTCATTCACATATGAGTATGTTAGAACTTGTATATGCATGAAAGATCTCTCACATGATAAACAAGAAACTGATCATACTGTTTGTCTCTGGGGAGATGATAGAGATGAGAGGGGAACATTTAATTGAATGCCTTTTGAACTAGTAATTATTATATGTATTATTCAAATGTTCCCTGTGGGAAATTAAATTAAAATTTAAAATATAAATAAGGAGCGAGGAGGTAAAAGATGGTAAAGGTGAGAAAAATGGCGATGGAAGGAGACTTGACTTGGGGTGGTGAACACACAATACAGTGTACAGATGATGTGTTATAGAATGTGCACCTGCAACCTACATAATTTTACTAACCATTGTCACCCCAGTAACTCCAGTTTAAAAGTAAAAAAGATAAAAATAAAAACAAAAGTTTAAAAAATATTCTCAGAGAAACATTACATTCAGTAGACACATAATACTTCCTCATGTGGTTTGCCTTAATTTATTCAATTTCATCATAAAGGGGTATATAGCTGTTTCTAAGACTCTTTTTCTTATTATAAAATGCACATTTCTATGTACTTTTCTTAGACTGATTCTTATAAAAGGAAGAGGTTAGAAAAAAGGTATAATTATTTCAAAAGTTTTTTAAAATATTAAGCATATAATGAGCATACCTGTCTATACTCTTTCTGACACTATTACTAATTTTAAACAACAGTAAGTGATAATGTAATAGGTGGAAAAAAGTCTCTTGATATATTGATGTTATAATGTGATAACATATTTACACCAGATTGGCTTTTCCCTGTTGCTTACCATATTTTTTTTACTTCTTATGTTTTGTATCTGTGGGATAAAAATTACTAAAAGCATTAGAAAATTATAATTTTGAAGGGATATCTACTCATCCCTATGTAGAAATAGTCTTTAGGTTTCCCATGATTTGGGTAAAATTTGCACTATTTTAGTTCTGCACTAGATGGATGACAGAGTTATGGTCCATGCAGAAATATTGTATTGATAAAATAGGATTTGTATTTCAATAAAAGATTTCAAATTATTAATTTTTCTAGCTCTGAAATTCATCTTTGAAACCTTTTTATATCTTTTTAAAATTAAAGTATAGTTGACATACACTATTATATTAGTTTCAGATGTACAGCATAGTGGTTCGACATTACATACCTTATGAAATCACTGGAATTATTTGCTGTCTTAATATCTGAGTCTATCTCAGTGAGAAAAACTATACCACAGCCAGCTCATGACCCTCAGTGTATACTGCACCAAATGACAAGTTTGAGACCAGCTGTGGCTCAGAGGATGATATGAAATCACGATTATGAATGAAAGGCCACATGGCTCATTAATGATCCAAGGAACACCCACTGCCCTCAGAAGGAACTTTCTGAAGGTTTCAACATCTTTCTGGAAAGTTGGCCAAAGCATCTCAGAGGCTTATCCTAATTCACTTTGCATGTGACCGTTATCTATAGATAAATAGAGAGTTGTTTCCATAATTAGACTAAGGACACCAGTGAAAGTCTGAGAATATCTAATTTCTGTTCTACCCTGTGTCTAAATTTTCCTACCTTTCTATTTCTCCCTCTTTCAGGTCTCTGAAAACTACCATTCTTTCTGTATCTATACATTTGACCACCCCAGTACCTTTATAAGTGGAATCATACACCATTTTTCCTTTTGTAACTGGCTTATTTCACTTGACATAATGTCTCCCAGATACATCCATGTTATAGCATGTGTCAGAATTTCTTTCCTTTTCAAGGCTGAATAGAATTCCATTATGTGTATATCACACATTGTTTATCCATTCTTCCAGAGATGGACTCTTGGGTTACTTCCACATTTTGGCTATTGTGAATAATTCTGCTATGAACATGGGTAACTGTTTTAACTTTAAAAAATTTCATTTGTATGCAGTAGAAATAAATTTCATATATATCATATATAATAAAATCATATATGTATGTATAATATATATGACAATAAAATTATATATATATATACTTACATTGGATGCCATTGAATAATAGCTGGCATCTCAATTCATGGCATTTGTATGTCTGATGAAAGGGTGTTTGGAGTCAGAGCTCACTGTGTTACTATACACAATAAAACCAAACCCATTCTCATTTAGTTATGTAGGGATATGTCTAAGAAGAGCAGCCCAGTTAGAAGAGCATATTACTGGTATGTGGGCCTGATGTGTAGTCCTCTGTGGCTTAAGGAGTTACAATCATCTTTTTCTCTAAATGGCTGGTGAATACTGGGCTGTCATGGCCTTCAAAGGAAAATATTTGGCAGGTTTGCCCAATGTTTGGACAAAAAGCAGAGAAAAAAGAGAAATGATCTCCTAGCAGTTTGTCTTGTAGGAATCATAGACTGTGATAGCCTGACAGGACCCACCACTCCTCCCTTCCCACCTGCGACCCCGACTGACTGATGGGCGATTGGCAGGCCAGGAGAGTGAAGTTCTAGATCTGAATGGTCCCAGATTAATAAAGAACACATATGCAGTTTACAATTTTCTAGTAGCCACATTAAAAAAAAAGTAAAAGAAACAGATGCAAATAATTGCAATAAAATGTTTTATTTAACCTAATAAATACCAAATATTAACATTTCACCAACTAACTAACATAAAGATTATTAATGAAATATTTTATCCTCTTTTTCCATATCAATTCCCTAAAATCCGATGTATATTTTACACTTACATCTCAAGTTGGATGTTAAATTTTCAATGGTTCAAGTGATGCATAGTCCTGCCAAAACTGTATAGCTGTGATGGATGGAAAAATATTTCACACTGCTTTAGTAGTTAAACTATAATTAATTAAAATGAAATAGTATTAAAAATTCAGTTCTTTGGGTTTGTGCTTCTAGTGCCACAAGTAGCCAGTGGCTAGTGCACTGGACAACACAGTTCTAGATAATACTCCTACTCAGTTACAGAATCAAGGCTTGGTCTTCACAGCCCTACGCTTGCACTGGTCTCACTCCTGCTTCTGGCAGAGCAGTGGTTCTTAGAGTGTGGTCCCTTGAAAGGGAGCACCTGCACCCCCTGACGCTTGTTAGAAACACAAATCTGAGAGGTTTCTCCTAAATCTGAGTCAGAAGCTCTGGGGGTGGGGCCCAGCAATCTGTTTAAGTAGTCCTCCATGTGATTCTGATGCATGCTCAACTCTGAAAACTACCGCTGTAGGTCTAAAGGCTTTTCCTTGCAGTGGGGGATGCCAAGAGAACAAGAGCTCCTAATTCTGCAGTGCTGTCCAGTTGACAATGGAAATATTCTATGCATGCACTGTCCAATACAGTAGCTACTAGCCACACGACTATTGACCACTTGTGTAAATAAAGAACTAAGTTCTAAATTCAACTGAATTTTAATTACTTTAAATTTAAAAGTAGATAGCTGATGTGGCTAGTGGTTATCTAATGAACCTCTTTTAAAGGCAGGCGTGAGGCTCAGTAACTGTGCAGGGACTGTGGATGAAAACCTGGAGTGAGTTTACAGGTAACTCAGATGTGGAACCTGATAGGTGACAGCCCCGCCTTCTCCAGCGGTACTCTCCCAGAAGAGAGATGGAGGAGGACTCAAAGACCGGTGAGGTTCCTGGCCCAGGATTATGGTAATCAAAACAACCTGTCATCCGCTGCCTGATGAAGACCCAGGACTTACTTTTCCAGGTCAGAAGCACAACCATAAATTCTAACAAGGAGGTCATAGCACAAAATAATCATATTTCATAATTAACAATCACATAAGCTGTTCTGTTCCTTTGGCCCTTGAGTTATCACAAGTGACAGTCTATTAATTTTTTAATGGTACAGTCTATCTGGCTGTACTTATGGTGACCTTATTTTTTGAAATTTGTTCTCTTTTCTAAAAAGTGCTTTCTGGAGATGACATATGTTTTTATCTTTGTCCTGGAGCTTTTCTTCTGCCACAGTCCTTGAGCAATTTTTTGCAATTCCAAAGTACAGGCATTTTCCATAATAGCACAGAAAAAAAGAAAATGACTGCATTTCAAGGTACGAGGTGGAAAAACCCTCAGTGCCCCAATCTTATTACTTAAAATGAGGGTGAATAAGAAAAGTGACTTGCATTTTTTGTTTGGGTCGTCATATCTTACTTGAACCCATTCAAACCCCACGTTTCCCTGGGCATAAGTCACATTTGATTAGGTGATTGAATGGGGTTCTGTGGAGCTGAGAGGCAGTTTCTGATGAAATTACCTGGCTGAACAGAGGGATAGCACAGCTCTGTGAAGCCACTGGGCCCATCACAACACATTTTGTAACTTAGGTGCGCTCCAGAGTGTAAGCATGACCTTAAACCAACTCTAGCTTCTAAACCCGATCCTGTCAGCTTACTTTTCCCATAGAGAGGAGACTTAGTTTACACTTAGTTGTAAATGCTAGAACTTATATAATAGCTATGCCATTTTTATTTGTAAGAGAACCAAAACACAATGAATTACACACAGAGGGTATCACATAAACTGGTAAACTGGAAAAAAAACAATTGTCTTTGACAAAAGGAAAGTGATACCAAGCTGCTGTTTTCAATATAACTACCTGAAACCTTTCTGAACAATGGTCTCTCTCTACCTCATCCATCTAATGCCTTAATTGGCAGACGGTAAAGTCTGATGGGAAAATAATGGTCTCTTAAATACCTGAGAATGAAAAGCAAATTAAGTTAGCACAGTGTAAAAGACAAGTAATTACATAATGTCAATCCCATTTTATGCTGCTTAGTCTTAAACAACATAAAAAAGAAGGGCATGTTTAGGAGAGAAAAAAAATAAAACGACCTGTTTAGATGACTTATACCCTGCTTACTTTGGTGAACAATAAATGGGCTTCCAGAAGGACTTCTCGAACGAGAGGCTGCCTGTACCCAGTCTTCTCCTTCTCTGGTGGTGCTAATTTGTACCAGCCCATGACAAGGTGGCTGTCATTCTGAGCCAAGAAATGTCTTTTGATTCTTACATGTATTTCTGAGTAGGAAAATGACAGCATGTGGAACAGAAGAAGAGTGTCATAGAGACCCTTCTGCTGCTAGGAGAGTGACCCAGCTGGTGGAGGGTCCCCAATCTTTGGCTGTACCCAAGACTGGCTTTGTGGTTTCACTCTGGTTTTATCCTTAGTTTTGGAGTTTTACCATCTACCAAACAAGGGACCTTTTCAGCCACTGGGTAGAATAAACAATGGCAATGATGAGGAAGGAAGCACTGTATGATAAAAAGGAGAAGGTTGACATTTGGGAAATCAATGAACCAACCTCCCTCACTCCCCTAGCCTGCCCTTCCTTCCTTCCTTCCTTCCTTCTTTCCTTCCTTCCTTCCTTCCTTATTCTCTCCCTCCCCTTTCCCTCATCCTTTCTTCTTCCTTTTTTTCAAATGGAAATATTGGTATTTTACGTGTTTACGTATATGTAAATATATGCGTGTTCTTTGCAAAATCTTCATAGGATGCAGAGATATACAGAATAAAGTAATGAACAAATAATTTTATTTACCAGAGAAAAATCACTGTTAAGCAGTTAGAGTATATTTTTTAAATGGACCTTTTCTTCATGTAATCCTAACTCTCTCTCTCTCTAGTACATATGTGTGAGAGTATATTCTGAAATAGATATTGTATTGAGTATACTATATTAACATGCATATTATATATAGATTGTATATATAATTTCCATGCTACTTTTTACTCAGATATCCCTAGTTTTGAATGTTCCTTAAGGATCAGGGAAGTAAGGGTCATGGTTCTTTTGTTCGGAGCTCTTGGAAGGTTTAACTGAAATAACACTCAAGAATGTGGACATAGGGGTTGAAATATGAGAAGGGTGTGCTGGCAGCTCAGTCCTCAGATGTGCCATAGACAAATGCTATAGAATGTTCACAAATGTACAGCTGGTGCAGAAGCCTCATTCATGATAAATGTATATAACAAATTGGAATACTTCTATGGAGGACTTGAGAGCCAGATAACCAAGCTTGCTGGGATTGTATGTAAAGTAGAATAAAAAAGACAAACAAATGTAGACTCAGAATTAGGCCCATTCTGATTTTCCATGGAAGAATGACATGCTTTAGTTATAAACTTCTTGCCTATTTTGGTTTTTTAGAGGTTCTTTTCTTTTGAATTTTTAACATTTGAATCATTTTTATGGTGCCTGATGCATACCATCAATACATATTTGTTTAATTGAAACACTAAATTTCTGATTCATATCTGGGGAAATGACATTGCCTACTAGTTACGTAATAGTCAAAGGGCTATATTTAGTCACTATAAGAAGCTGAGTGAGCCCTTGAAGATACCATGGATAGAAAGCTTCTGTGACTGTCATTCACTCAAAAAACAGTCTACAGACATAAGACAGACCTTCCGAAGGTTCAGGAACCTCCTCACAACCTTGTCACTGGCAATGTCCCCTGGTTTTCTGTTTTTCTGCACTCCTAAACTGTGGCTTTTGGAACATCTTTGAGAAGCTTCTGAAACCCAGACTCCTGTCATCCGCTGGGTTTTGAGACTGTTACTGACCATCACCATCCAACCCAGGTCTGGCTTCTCAGATTGCGTGTAGGTAGTATTTGCTTTCTCCACTGAGTCCTCTACTTTCACATTTTCTCCAGCCCATAGTCACCTAATCTTTAAAAAAAGTATTCAGATAATGTGTGGTAAGAGAAACATTTTCTCAACATCCTCGGGCATTTCCTCTTCTCTAACTCTACAAATTCTACAGCAATATCATATGGATACTCCATAGACCTGGGGGTTGGAGGTGGCCAGCAGTGTGAGAAACTGCCCAGGGCAGCGCTTCCTAAATTTTAATGTATATGAAAATCATTTTTAAAAATGCAGATTCTGGTGCAGTAGGTCTGCAGTGGAGCCTGAGAGTCTGCATTTTAAGTAATTTCTTCTACTACAGGTACTATACATTCTCTAGCAATGAATGCACCCTTGTCTTGTCGTCTTGAAGTTTTGTATTTTCACTGTTTATTTTCCAGGCACGTGCGAATGCTGAAGCAGGAAACTGAGGGTTCTGAGGAAAGTGAGTGGGAATAGCTATGGTCAGTTTCTGAACTATCAAAATCTAGGCCACTGGGCATAGTAATTCACTTTATATGTTGCAAAGCAGACTGGAAACAAACATAAAATGATGCACTGTTGAAACCAAAATCAACTCTCATCTTGTCACATCACATGTGCGCGCGCGCACGCACACACACGCCCTCTTAGTAACATTCTAAGTAATAGAAATGATGAGAGATGACATATTTGGTTAACTAGAGGAGTTAGAATCTCTTTTACTTGTTATGCATTAATAAATGAAATGAACTTAATCTATCTGCTGGAATCCCAGTGATGTAAACAATTTAATGTGAATACATTTGGCCTCCAGCTGTCAGTGAATTTACGTAAATCCAGCTTTGAGAAAAACATGTTTCATATGAAAAACAATTCCAAATTTCATGAAAGCAGCTATTTATTATCTCAACCATGTCACTCTAGGGGCAATAAAATGAGTAATTAGACTAGTCACCAGGACTTTATGATCTGTGTCCACTTACAAACAGCTATTCACCTTAAATTAGAGTGTTTATGGCTTTGTTTTCCTTATGTTATTTGCTATAAATCTGGTTTCCTTTTCTTTGTAACTAGAGTGTGTATAACTTTTGTATTCTCCTAAAAATTTTTAAAGCTAAGGGGTGTCAATTTGAAGGAAAAATTAATGAGAAGGCCCTGATATTTTATCTACTGAATAGACATTGACTTTTCACCAAGGGAAGCCATTCATTCATTTGCATGCACAAGATGTCATGGTCCCAATTCAAGACTGGGATCACTTTTTAAAGATAATATAGAGATAAATTGAATTTTAGTCATTCATCCCCATTGAAGTTGATTTTATAAGAACTCAGTTCAGATAGAAATTGAAGGTGCTCCCTCTTTTCACTGAGATTCACCTGGCTCTGAAATTTCCCTTAAAATAACCAAAGTGCTCAGATTAGGAAGATTCTCAAAGTGAAAATAGCAATAAATCCCAAGGAGCAATAATGAACGCTCACAAAACACTG
>PVKM010037298.1:0-14503 GCA_004027735.1 Carollia perspicillata | reverse complement strand
TATCCAGGGCTGCCCAACCTTTTAGCATCTCTAGGCCACACATTAAATACACAAACACTAATGAAAACTGGTGAGCAAAAAAAGATTTTAAGTAAATTTATGATTTTGTGTTGGGCCACATTCACAGATATCCTGGGCCACCTGTGGACACTCCATGGTTACGTGCCTCCTGTCTTACCTCTTTGTGAATGAAAATGTATATTGAGACATCTTACACCTTTGTCACCATGACATGTCAGATATATGAGAGTAAAGGAGACAGATAAACTTGTCTCTAATGCACAGACTTTTAGACCAAAAGGAACTATGCCAAAGAATGCTGCACCTGAGAAATCACACCCAAGAAACTTCATTAGCATCTGTACCTCATTTAGATAGTGTCTTTGTTTGGGCTGTTACAACAAATTCCCAGAGACAGGATGACTCAAACAACAAACACCCAGAGTGGGGCAAAAGTAGATTTACAGTTATGAATAATACGAAACAGAGTTTATTCGTTTTGCATTATTATATATCATTATATCATTTCCCATATGAACAGCTGTAAACCTGCTTTGGCCCCACCCTGTATTTCTTACAGTTCTAGACGTTAAGAAGTCCAACATGGAGATGCTGGCAGCTTTGGTTCCAGTTAGAACCCACTTTCTGGTTTGCAGATGGCTGTCTTCCAGCTGTGTCATCGTGTGGCAGAGAGCAGAGAGAGAGAGGAAGCAAGCTGTCTACTGTCCCCTCTTATAAGGGCCCTCATGCCATTCATGGGAGTTCCACCCTCCTGTCCTAACTGCCTCCCATAGGGCCTACTTCCTAATACTGTCACATTGGGGGTTAGGATTTCAACATAATTTTAGGGGTCACAAACATTCAGTCCAGAATAGAGAGTGATTATTAGACTTCAGGAAGATGTCCTAATAAGATCAGTGTTTGGGGGAAATTGGGATGATGATAACTAACTACATCCTGCACACGGTAGGAATGGAGGCGTGTAAATACTCTGCCATAGAGGGCCGTCTGAAGTAGATCATCTATAGCCACAAATTCTCAGTACTTCCCCCATTAGAAGGTGGAATCTCATTTCCTTCTGGAATCTGGGCTGGCTTTAGTGGTTCGTTTGGCCAGAGAATGCAGCAGAAGCGACATCTTAGGATTTCCTATGACTTATAAGCCTAGAAACTTGCTCCTAACCCTTTGGAAACACTCTTTCTGATAGACCTGACCCGCCATACGTAGAAATCCAACTACTCTGAGACCTCTCTCCTGGAGAGGCAGGAGGTAGGCTCTCCAGGTGACAGCCCTAGACGAGTGCCCTAGATTTCTTCAACCATCCCCATTAAGGACCTGGACCTGAATGACCATCCAGGGCTGTAGACTGGAGACAAAGATTCCTATCTCATTGTTTGTTTGTTTTTTAAAGATTAGGTAAAGGCCTAAGTAAGGACACCATAAGACTTGTAAATACATAAGTATTGTAAATTCTATAAAAGAGCACACACAAACTGTACACATAAAATGCACACACACACACACACACACACACACACACACACACACACACATCTCTCCATAATTTACACGTTCTCCCAGTAATGGCCATGTTCTTCCCCACCAGGCCCACACCCGACGGGCCTGCCACGCATTCTGGCTGCTGCCCAATTGTGCCTTGACCTCCAACTACAGACTTGGAGTCTGTAGCCAAGTCAACGCTGAACAATCATTTATTTTTACACACAAGGGTCAAGGATTGATCTATCCCCATCATACCTTCCCACACCATCAGGCCTTTTTCTCCCACACGAACTTTCAAAACCCTTTATCTAGCCACGGTACAGATTGTAACCCTGGATCCAAAGAGACTGCAGACACTTCAAAGTCTCCTCATTTCCCTCTCTGGAAGCATTTAAATAAATTTCTATATACTAAGGGTTGGATTTTTGTTCAACCCCATCTCAAAAGAAGGTCAAAGACCATTTTAGATAGATTTTACAAATATATTTTTTATTTCGGATTTAATGTAAATCCTTTTCTGAATTTTTACCATTGTATCTAAAGCAATGCAGTGCCGTTTTCTTCCCGTCAGCCTTAGAACTTTCAAATATGTGTGCATGGCTACAACAACCTTTCTTTAGTCAGGGCTCTCTAACTATTTTTAGCTGTTGCAGTCTCCACATTCCTCACCCTGGCTCTTTTTCTGAAACGGTTTTGTTTTGTTTTCATCTGTGATACAATATGACAGCTGGAACCTAAAGCAATATTCCAGGTGGATCCTGAGTTCCTTGTCCTTTATACAGCATTTTTTTCTCTGACCAATCAATTTTATGATAAATTTAAGTTAGGAAAATTTTAGCAAGTTCAGCTACAAAAAGGACAAATTGTTATAAATGGAGAACTTTCATAGTGAACTGTGCAATTTCCTTTGATTTTTCTAGCTCCCTTTTCATATTCTCAGCCAAAAAGTTACTGGATCTGAAAATCTTGTGAAATTCTCCCAGCTAAATCAACAGACGTTTAGCAACTATAAGATAAAATATGACAGTCCTCTGAGCAGAAAAGCCTTACAGCATCGACTGATTCTAGTGAATATTTATGTACAGCTGGAAGCAAACCCAACTTTATTCTTTTTTCTCTCTACTGTTGAATTATATTGTTGTCACGTCTTTTTTTTATTTTGCTGTGTTGATTTGAGTTTTCATACCAGTAAAAGCTTCTCTCTGGTAAAATATTTTATTCCTGGATTTTTAGCTCTATCTCGTCAGTGGGTGTTTCCTTCGGTGTTTTGAGTACATTTTCCACTTTGACAACTTATCCATATTAAGATCTAGACACTAATAATATCTTAACAATTTAATGTCAAGAACCAGATGCCCACAGATTGCAGAGATGAACCTTCAGCCCAAACCTCATAGGGCTTGGAACGGTTTGCATTTTTACATTTGGCATATGAACAGCTTCCTACGCATGCGGCAATGATCATATCCGTGCAATTTTGAACTTGGAATGTGTTCATGAGATCCTAGAGCCAGACTTTCCCAGACTCGAGTCATCCAAAACTTTCAAAATTTTATTAAATAATTAGAAAAAATGAATGAAGCATAGCAGTGGCAAATTAGTCCTCACATTTACTAAAATATTTATACAGTTCAGTCAAATCTATTGAAATCAATTCAGCAAATATTTATTAAATGCCAGAAATTTATTAATGAAAAACACAGTCCATACTATCTACCAAAGCCCTTATATCTGCTACCATTGGGTGACCCTCGCTCTTTTGGCAAACTTAAATTTGGTACAGATACAACCCATTTGACCAACCTGCGTTCAAAACTGGTGAAGAAGACTACCTTTGTTTTATATTACTTCCATTAAATAATATGAAATAATAAAGGCACCTCTTTTGGGTCCAGGCCTATAAGATATGGTAATTAATCACTTTATAAAAGTTACTTTTCCTCCATGAGTTTTAATGTTCCATGAGATATAAGATGAAGGAATTGGACCAGGCGATGACTAAGGCCTTTTCCCGTTCAAGGGTACATGGTTCTGCTCTGTCACAGGTAAGAAGGAGCATTATCTGGTCTACACAGATGCAGCTTTGATATGCACCATAAGAACATATTAAACAAAGGTTGGATTGGGGGACATTTGGGTTTGAAGGCCACAGTAAGATCTTCTGAGGCCCTGTCACATGCAGTCAAGTTTTGCAGAAGCCGACAGCTGGTCTGGGACACCCGCCCTTTTCCACTCAGAGGAATGTACCACCTACACCGCAGGTCCGTTGGTCCTGAGAGCCTTGCTTAGCCTTGCTCTCCTAGATCAGATGAATGTGAGTGGTATCCGAACTGGTGGAACCCCTTTCTCTCCCTCAAATTCTTTTCTAAAGGATTTTTCCCTCAGGGAAGTTTAAGCATCTCGTTGAAGCCTTCCATGAACTCTTCAGACACCAGTCCCTTTCTGCCCGGTCACTATTAGAACTCGAATGCACTGTGGTCATGCTCATGCTTCACTGTCATTTGTCTTCTGACATGTTAAAGCATGTGCTCCTTCAGGGTGAGGAGGGTGTCTTCTTTATCTTTGTATCTGACCCAACATCCTCCCACATAGGAGACATTCAAACAGCAGTCATAACTTACCTTTTTAGCATATTTACTAAGTGGCAGGTACTTTACAGATAGTTTTTAACCTTTGCACCATCCCTATGAAGTATATACTGTTATTATTGTCATCATTTTTCAGATGAAGAAACCAAGTAGAAAGGTTAAGTGAAGTCACTTGTCCCAGTTACGCTCAGGTAGACAGTGGCAGGGTAAGAATAGGAATCCAGAGAGTCTGGCTCCAGGGTCTGCACTATTCAACATTATGGAATGAACAGTTACTACGTGATAGCACCTTCTGATATGTCACTGTGATATAGTATCACTCAAATTACTCTTCCCCTTCTTCTGAGACAAGGCATATTGTTTCTAGGCTGGGCTTCTCCATGATGTATGGAGTTATATGAGTTAGAACTGTGCTTTTAAAAAGAGCTATAATTCCATTTGGGAGAGGTTAACTGAAACTAACAAACAAGCAAATGATTACAAAAAACACAAGAAACATATTTTTTTTTGGTACTTACCACTGGGAGAAAATGACCACAAAAGCACACCTGTAATCATCACCTTCTACAATGAAAGTCTTCCTAGAGTCGACTGGTATCACCAGGGTCCTATGTGGATGGAATCTGGTGTCTCGAAGGCCATCCTGTGCTACTGCCACCCAAAGGGAAGACCATTAGCTAGTCTGGGACAGCCATGTGATGGCACCGGCAGAGTGCCTACAGTCAAAACTAGAGGAGAACCATGCACTAGCTCTGGAACCAAACCTCGGGCCAAGACTAGCAAGTAGTGGTCACAAATTCACGTGTTTTAAAAGGGATCAGGCATCTAACAAGACTGATGGATATCTTCTGAGGAAAACATTTACAAAGACTGGAATTAAATAAATATTTCATCTCTTAACTCTATTATATTAAAATATAATGACAGAGCCCTGGCTGGTGTAGCTTAGTGGATTGAGCATGGCTGCGCGAATCAAAGGGTCGCCAGTTCGATTCCCAGTCAGGGCACACGTCCAGGTTGCAGGCCAGGTCCCCAGTGAGGGCCACATGAGACGCAACCACACACTGATGTTCCTCTCCCTCTATTTATCCCTCCCTTCCCCTCTCTCTAAAATATATATATATATATGGTGACAGAAACAGGGCATGGTGGGAACTGTAAAGAACAAAAGGAAGATATTGCTATGCCTATCCAGGCTCTGCCTGCCAAATCTTTCAATTTTTCATGAAACAACAAAAATTCAGATTTCAATGTGAAATCTACTAATTGTTAAAATATTAGCCACTGATTCCAGTAAAACACACGCACACGCCATGCAAATAAACCCTGTGTGTGTCAACCAAAGCATAACTGCAGGTCAGATTCGGTCCATGGCCCACCAAGTTTGCAACCTTGGAATAGAGTCTCCAAGTTCCCCAACATTGAGAAAACAGGAAACAACTACATGGTCAATCAGGGTTACTTGTGGTCAGAAATATAAACAGAGAGTAGAATTCAGCAAGTTAAATAAGGTGAGGAGAAGCACAGGAACCCTGGAGGTAAAAGAAGAGAGAGCACAGAAGCCAGGAAGTTCAGTGGGTAAAGACAGTGGTAGCAGAAATCCAAACCACAGAGACGGCAGCCTAAGCCAGGGGATGTTTTGCCCAGCAAGACCATTTTTTTGTAGCTGTAAACTGAAGCTGGTAATGGGTGGTAGCCACCCCTGGAACAAAAGTATGCACCAGGAAGTGAATGCAGGTGGTTGGAAGAGACAGCCCTCTCCCTGTAGGTGTGCTAGGATCCCTGCTGGTGCAGGCACAGCCCAGCTGGGATTCCAGGGAGGCTCCTATGATACAGATCTCTGAACCTTCCATCCTAGATAGGCCGTGCACCTCAGAGACAAAGAGGTTAAGCCCTCCCCTATTTCAAAGCTTCCCTTGTCTGCCAGGGCTCCTTGAATGCTCTACAAATAGAGGACATTCTTCTATGACACCAACGTACAGCACTGGTCCCAAGCAACAACATTCAGGCTGATTCCTCAAATGTCACTTTGCACAATCTTCCCCCTTTCTTGTAGACCACCCAGCCTTTTTATAATGATTCTACCCTGTCTCATTTATTTTCTGCATGGCAGCAGAGATCCCAATTTCCTTCACTGAGTTTCATTCCCTCCCTTCTGCAACTGCTGATTTATTGGTAATTCCCTGGCTCTTTATTAGTCATCTCAGAATGATTGTGTGTTCTCTCTCATCGGCTGAAAAATACAGCAAAATGGATAAACTCTTACTTTTCTATTCTACTTGGAGAAACGTGAAGGACAAAAATAAAGAAAGAAAAAAATTAAGTACAAAGAGATCAGAAGAGAAAGGGAACAGGAGGGCAGACATGCTTCGCAGAGGTAGCTCCCAGCTCGCACTGCCCTTCTCACTGAGGGCTGCGACAGAAAGGGACACGAACACAGTCTTAATGAATTTACTCTATCATTTAGGGCAGCCCATGTTATTGCATTATTGTAATGAAAAACACATCAGAATATGTCTAGACACATGACATACTCCTGGTAGAGTGTTCCCTGCACTTCAAAAAATTGTGGTTCAATTTCCTTCTGGGAAACGCTCCAATGGCAACATTTCAGGTTCTTGAAAGGCACTTCGGAATGACCGCCTAAGGGGAGGCCACCTCCAAAAGTAGACTTAAAGCACCAGGGCGCTGTAGGGGCTGGCAGAGCTTTCCATGGGAAAATGGTCAGAACAGCATGGCCCCCCGGCAGCAACCCCACGTGCAATAATCCACTGATAGATTTTGCTATACACAGAGTAGCTGTGACAGTCTAAATAAAACACTGAAAGGAACCTGTAAACAGAAGAGAAGTAATGAAATACTTTGTTTTGGTAATTCTTTAATTTCAACTACATATGGATTAAACAAATCCAATTGGTATAACTTTCACCAATGTGTTGATTTAAACCAAATTCTATAGGCATTGGAAGTCGGGAAAAGAAAGCAACACCACATCCCCATGGTATGTTCTCTTATAGGGTAATGATGCTGTGTCTGTGTTCTCACAGAAGAGTCATGAAAAGAGTAAGTCCTAAATTGCAGCCGTTATCCTTAGATCGTAATTCTGGCTGTGCCACCTTCAGAGACTTAAGTCTGTGCATGCCTGAAGCTGGGAAAACCACATGATTCCCTATCATACATTTGTAAAATAAAGATTATAAAGTAAAACAAAGGGAATCCTCTATTCAGTTCAAGTCCTTGAATTCTCTGTGGTTTGAGCACGTACGGGACAGGATGATTAGACAGGCGAGGGGACTGTTCTCTATCTGTACTCAGCAGGTTGACGAGTACTCCCCGAGTGCGTAACAGGCACCACAGTGAGACCAGTGGCCCTCCAGGGCAATCATGACACTCTTTAAGGGCCCGACAATCAAGACTGGGAGAGAGGAGTAAATTTAAGCTTGGGAAATAATGAAGAAGCAGGGCAAAATTGAATATAATTAAATGTAGATAAGTTATAGGAGTCTGGTCAATGGGATGGAGTAACAGACAGCATTGTCTCAGCAGAGGTAGAATTTCAGTTAAACCCTGAGTAGACACGGAGAAAGGCACACGAGAATGGAGAAACATTACAGAAGAGGCACAAACTGAGGAACACATTGCACAGGGACGGCCAGGAGCAGCATTGCTGTGGATTCGTGGACACTTCAGCTTGGCTGATACTTATGGAAAAGGGGCAGGCGGGTGAATCAAGCTAGAAGTAGTTGAACTATAAAGCCTTAAAAGCAGGCCTGATAGAAGTAAAATCACTCTCCATGCTGTGGCTAGACTAAAATAAGTTTGCCTTGCTCTATGGAGCAGCCCATGTATTGCTCAAAACACACAACAGTCCACATAACAACCAAATGCTAAGACCAGATGCAAGCAAGCCAAGGAAGATACTTTCTACAACTACTTCCATTGTGCCATTGAAGGTTACCACCTGACTTCCCTAGTTCTGGAGTTGGTTCAGTTCTGCCTTCTATCTGGATCCTCCTTCCTAGTCCGAATCTCTGAACAACTGTGAATTATAAATGCCAAAACATTATATATTTGCTTCTCTTTCACTAGACAAACCAGACTGTATCACTTCAGGACTCACAGTATTGCTTCCACTATTGCTACCACCATCACCAAGACCCCATTCTATGAATTGACCTGCTCATGTCTGCTGGACTGTGTACTGCACTAGTCATTCTGTCCCTTACCTTATCTCAAATCCAGGTTGAAAAAGTTTTGTCAACAAACAGTTGTTAGACACTTACTATGCGACAGACATGGCATTAAACACTGAGGTCACAAAGACAAATAAGACACCAGTTCTCAAAGAGTACAGTCCTTTGAGAAGTTGGGTCTGCCTTCAGTCATTCACCTGACATCTATCAGGGGTCTTTGGTATGACAGCCACAATACTAGGCCTTGGGGATATAAAAATGTATAAATATGGTACCTGCTCTCAAGAACTTATGGTCTGTTTGGCAGAGACAGGGAGGAAGGCAAAACAAACCTCATAATAAAGCAACATATATGCTAGAGCAAACTGGAGTAAGAAAATAATCTATTGTTCCTTGGGGGACACATTTGTACAGGAAAGTATTTATGGAAGAGGTGACACAGGAACTGAGATGTGAAACCTAAGGAGGTGTTTGGCAGACAGAACAGGTGGAGAAAAACTCTCAATGCAGAGATGATGGCATGCGGGAGTATGGCAGCCTCTGTTACTCAGACCAGTCTTCCCACTGGAAACAATATTGGATAGAACAGTACTGCTCTAGGACCTTTGTCAATTAGGTAACTAAGTGTTCATTTGCAGACCTCTCGGGTGAGAGAAAATAAAAATCAAAGCTAAGGTCCTGCAATGTAGGGAGACCAGTTAAAGATATTTATACATTAAAATCTTTTCCCAAAGGGCTATACCCCAGGGAAAAGGTGATCTAGAAATAAACTCACCTGATACCTCGGGGGACTGAATATAGTTTTGGGTTTTCCTGAGCAGCTTAGGGGAGAACGTTCTGAGGTAGTGACCATGAAATGTCCTTTGAGTAAATCTGAAGACCAAATTCACATCACTTAAAAAAAAAAAGATACCCCAGCAGGAACCAGCCAACTCAGTAAAATGCAAAAACAGATCCTCAAAGACTTCAGGTATTGAATCATTGGACATAAATTATTAAAAAATTATTCTTACTATATTTAAAGAAGTAAAGAAAAAGTGGGATAAAATTTGAAAGGAAGAAATCAAAATGTACCCTAGCAAATTTCAAAAGAATTAAACAGATCATTTAGAATTCAAAAATAAAAACAGAAGAAATCCTATGTCAGTAGAACATAATAAAATCAAATAAATAATTTAGCTGTGCATGCAAAACCAAACAAAAACAACAAACCCCAATATCTTGCTCCTTATAAAAATCTCACCCTAGATATAGCATTCACTGATGACTCACCTGATCTAATACTTACTGCAATTGTTGCAAAAACTAGCCATTTCAAATTAATTTTATTTTTGAATTCTAAATGACCTATGCATGAGATCTACCCTCTTAACAAATTTTTAAGTGTACAATACAGCATTGTTAATTATAGACACAATGTTGTACAGCAGATTTCTAGAGTTTATTCTTCATGCATAACTGAAACTTTACACCCATTAAACACAAAATGCTCACTTCCCCCTCCCAGGGGCAGGTTATTTGTATGATTTGAAAATACTATAACTCAAACTGCTTATTAGTTGCAAGGGGGCAGTAATTATAATGTGGAGAAATTGGATAAATTGACTGATCACAATTAATAGCACCACCTCGGGATATGATACCCTGAGAAAGGCAGTATCACTCGCTGATGTAGTACTTTTGGCAGAAATGAATAACCTGAATCTAATCACAAGGAAATATCAGAAAGACCTCAAATCAGAAATACTCTAATTTTAAAAGTTGAGCATCATGGCTAGGGTCTCCCAAAATGTAAATGTCATAAAAGAAAAAGAAAGGCTAAGTAAATGTTCCAAACTAAAAGAAGCTTAAGAGAAGTGGCAAATGAATGCAATATCTGACTCTAGACTGGACACTGTACTGGGAAGAAAAAAATGCTAAAATGCTCATTATTAAATCAACTGAAAAAAATGAAATATGGCAGTAGGTGAGATAAAAAGCATTCTACCAATATTTTCTGTTAAATTTAAATTTACCATTTAAAAAGTTAATGAAAATGATAACTTTACTATGGTTACATGAAAATGTCTTTATTCTTCAGAAATAAATTGAAGTGCTCAGGGATAAAGGGCCATGATGTATGTCATTTACCAAAAAAGCTTCAGAAGAAAATTATTTACATGTATACATGTATATGTGTATATTTAATATCTATATATGAATTATATATAGTAATGATATAGAGAGAAACAAGACAGAGTCAGAGAGACAGAGCACAAATGATAAAGCCAGTAGAGCACAATGTTGTTAATAGGTTATCGGGGCAAAGGCTGTACAGTTGTTCTTTGTACTGTCATTATTTTTGCGACCTATCTTTATGTTTTAAATCTTTAAAGCTATTTCTGAATAAAAAGGTTAAAAGGGAACCTCAATAAATGAATTCAACAACAGTCTAGACATACATGGGGGAGAAACTAGCACACTAGAAAACAGGGCAGAAGAAATTATTCAGAATGTGGCACAGAAGAAAAAGATGGAAATATTGAAAGAGAGGTTACGACACATGAAAGGAGTGAGGGTTAGTGTATGTGTAACTGGAGTTCCGGAAGAAGAGGAAAAAAAAAAATGAGGCACACGGAGGGACAAAATTTGAAGAAGTAAAATTTTATCCATTCCAACAATTTTAGAACTGGTGAAAGACACCAATCCAAATTCATTAATGAATGAATCTAGAGCAGGCAGATAAAGTGAAATGCACCTGAAGAAGCATTAGAGTAAAACTAAATGATGCCCAAACAGTAGTTTGACAGCAGACTTTACAAAATCAATGAAAGCCAAAAGACAGTGGAATTATATTTTCAATGTGCTGAGGAAAAAATACCAACCTAGAATTCTATACCCAGAGAAGATATCTTTATTATAAAGATGTTTCAGGCAAATAAAGAGATTTTTCCTCTAGAAAAGCATAACTAAAAGAATTTCAAAAAATTATACTTCAAGAAGGTGGTAAAGGATTCCAGATAGAAAGTCTGAGACACAAGGAGTAACAGCAAAGGACATGCTAAATATATGAGAAGACAGTGTGAATAAAGGCGTAGAGGTAGAAAACAGTCTAGTGTGTCCTGAGAATTACCAGGAGCTTGGGTGTGAGTCGACTGAGCAGAGGGTTAGTTTCTCAACCACACTGAATACAAATTCTACCAGTAAAAAATAAAATTAAGCATGTGCTCTGAATATGAAGATTTTTTAAATGAATATATTAGGTATGTTATTAAAACGTATAAAAAATTAAAACTTAAGGGGATGTTTTCTTTCCATATTTTAAGGGATTGACTTGTACACAATCGAGGTTGGCAAACTGGCCTGCAGGCCGAATCTGGCGTACTGCCATCTTTGTAAATAAAGTCTTATTGGAACACAGTTATATTCATTTGTTTGCATATTGTCTATGACTGCTTTCATGCTACAACGACAATTGCATAGCTCTGGCAGATGTATAGACCATGAAGTCTAAAATATTTGCTATCTGGTGTCTTATAGAAAAAGTTTTCCAACCCCTGGATTTGAACACAGGTAGGTTCAGGTGAGTAAAGGGCTCCTAACACACCACTTTGTGTGCATGAATGTACAGGCAATGGGGAGTCTTCAAAGGATTTTAAGCAGAAGAAATGCCACCCTGTCAGCCATGTGGTAAATGGAATAAAGAGGAGAAGCCTGAAGAAAAGGAGGCCAGTTAGAAGATTTTCTGTGATGTTGATTAAACTCCTTTCTCTGAGACCAATTTCATTGTCTGTAAAGTGGGGGTGATAATTCACACACAGTTTCTGGTGGGTCAGATAAAATAATATGTAATGAAATGCTTCTTAAACTGTTAAAGCACTATGACAAATTAAGGCATCATGAATTTCCTTGCAGTAGATTTTCATCAAATGAATGTTTTAGAGTTGTATATATTTTTGCCATATCTGTTTCGGTTGCATTCTTTGATATCAATACATCATGTGTAACTGTATCACATATGTAGAAATCATTTAGTGTCAAATTTTACAAGTGATTTATGTTAATTGATTAAAACCCATTTTAGTCACTTGCCTGAAAAAATATTTCTAGATGCTCATATTCCATCTAATTTATTTCTGTTCAGTTGAAGGATATATTGTACAGGCCTTCAGTCCTTATTAACACCTAATATGTATATCTCATGTGAAAGACATAAGACCATAAAGAAACAATATGACAGAAAGATTTCCAACCACAATTTTACATTTTCTAACAATTCTTGAGACTCCCAAAACATTAGGAACAAAATAAAGAAATTCAAGTCTTCTAGCCCTGGCTGGTGTGGCTCAGTGGATTGAGCTCGGGCTTGAGAACCAAAAGGTCGCCAGTTTGATTCCCAGTCAGGGCACACGCCTGGGTTGCAGGCCAGGTCCCCAGTTGGGGGCCATGTGAGGGACAACCTATCAGTCTATCTCTCACACGTGGATGTTTCTGTCCTTCTTCCTCCCTCCCTGCCTCTCTCTAAAAATAAATAAATAAAATCTCAAAAAAAAAGAAATTCAAGTCTTCTTTAAAAATATCTTGTTATTTCTCTAACTACTAGGTATGATACTTAAGAGTACCATAAGTATATATGCATGATAGATGATCCTTTTAAAGATTTAGGGGTATGGTTTATCAAGAGCACCCATCTGCACACACCGTCTTATAAGACAAAGTGCTGAGAGACTAACCTGGTTGTGACCTATCATAGAATATCTGTTGCAATAACAGATTATGCCCTCATAAATTTCCCTTGTCTCTGTCCCTTATGTGTGTATACATATATGCTTAGAAACACATGTGGAGATGTCTTTTAAAACATGCTAGCAAATTGGTAAAAGAAAAAATACATTATCATCAGTGAAGATAGAAGGTGAGAAACAGTACCACATGTATTCTAATAGAAAGGCAGGCTGTTTTAATTTAAATTCGTTTCAGCCTTCTTCGTTGAAAACAGAAGTAAATCATGTAAGGAACTAATTCATACTGGGAGAGACAACAAAGAATGCCAATAAAATTTATTTGTAAAAAAATTACTACAAAAATATTTCTACCCACATTTCCAGGGTTGTTTTAAATAAAAGAATAGAGGCCCTTTTCCAGGAACATTTTAAAAGGATATAGCTTAAAGGAAACTTTTATTTCTTTTTTTATATAATATATGGCTGGGTCTAATTTATTATGCATTAATTGCAGACAAAACCTTGATTCTCTGCACAAAAAAGGCTTGACATAAGCAACACGGTGGTCCATGCAACAGACGGTTACGTGAGCCCTCACTCTGGCTGTGCCCGACACACGCACGTTACTGTCCGCTCCTCCGATAACGAAGATCACTGCTCCTGGGGTAAAGGGCATACGCTTTCACAGCTGTCCACCGCCACTGCCCTGGAGTTCGCCTGGTTGTCCTATTTACATGTCTTTGGAACCTGGATAATTCAACGAGTCCAGTTTTTTTTCCCCTCCTGCATTTTGGCAGTTGTCTTACTTGCTTAATTGGACTCTAATATATATCCTACCAATGGCTCATTCACCATAATATTCCTTCTTTGAAGGGCACACCAATGGGCATGTGGTGAAAGAGTATGTCTGATCTCCTTCAAAAGTTGTAGACATACCCCTAAGTGTCATTGTTTCCCCAATCGGTTATTCATGAGCTTGTCTAAACTTTTAATAAATCTACGTATATTGTCACTCTGCTCTGCATCCTATGATAATGCATTCCACAAATTTCTACTCATCTTAGATCTCTTTTAAGCTTATGAGAGGGCCCTGAGTCCTAGTATGCCAGGATTCAATAAATAAGAAAGCATAGTTTTATGAATTTTTATCAGATTCCCTTTCTTAGCCTTCTTTCTTTGTAAGGGAGAGTCCTTCTCTTTTTATGCCACAGGCAGAACAAATTTAATGAATGAATCCACCTATTTAAGCAAATTAATCAGTATAGAAGCCTCTTTTTGCCCATGTTCAGTGAACTTTCTCTGGACCCTTTCACTTTAATCATGTCTTCATTGAGGGCTGCTGACCAGAGCTGCACACCATGTTCCTTATATGTAGTGAGGTACAAAGAGAGATTGTTTATTCTAAAGCAATTTATAAGCAAACCTGGAAATGATTAAGATACTTGTAGAATCACCACATACACTGGAATAAAGAAGGGCTCTGGGTGAAATGGTGCTTGTCAGTGAAGACAGGGTG
>PVKM010037297.1:0-14492 GCA_004027735.1 Carollia perspicillata | reverse complement strand
GCTGCTTTTTGACTGTTTTAAAGGGTTTTAAGAGAATATTTTTATTGGGACAGGATGACAAACTCCCAACTTGCAGCCACTCACGCGTAGCCCTGAATGTCCCTCGGTCTGGTGAGACGTCAGTGTCCACCCAGCACTTTCCCTGGCAGCAGTCCTGACTCATCCCGCACGTCGAGATAAGCCGCGGGTTTATTGGGGTGGCTGTGCTCTCCGTGTTCGGTGGGAAGCTGTCCCTGCCTGTGAGGACTGCCGGGTAAAGTGCTCGTGGGCTGGCCAGGAGCAGCAGCACGTTGGCTGTCTGAGCAGACACTTGTGACGGGGTTTTGCTGGTGGCGTCACTTCAGCTGGCTGCTGAAACAGCAGAACGCTGGGAGTCGTCATCCCCTGGCCACTCGTGTGTGTTCGCTGCGCCCTGTGTTGGGCTGGGCGTCGGGCCCTGGAAGAACCTCATACCTCTCCGCTTGCTTCTGCTCGTGTGGCTGTTATCGCCGCCCCGAGGTTTCAGATTCCAGCCTTCGTTTTCCCCCGCCTCCCGTGTCACGCTGGTCCTGGAGCTCGTGGGGCTCTCGGAGGGTTTCACCCACCTCTCTCTTGTCGTCCTCAAGACCACACTCCCTCCGTCTCCTCCTGTTGGTCAACGGAGTGATTCTTTGATTATGTCTTCAGTCTGTTAGGTGCGCAGTGTAGCGTTGACGCGTGCCTGCCTTCTCCCCACACCTGTTCTTGGCAGCCTCCGGCTTCCTCCAGTCCCTTCGTCCCGCCTCAGGGAAACGGTGTGTGTCTGTCACCTCGTGTGCCGTGGGAGAGGTGGCTGTGCTCACCGAAACCTACTGGTGCCAGTCACACGGGTCACTGTGATCATGTCATGCACTTAATAACGCACAGGAAACCACCACGACAAAAGAGGACTGATCTGTGGACACAACGCGAGTGGTTCGGGAAGGCCCGGTGCCTCAGAAGGAGGTGAAGTTGGGTTCGGTTTGGGCGAGGTGACCGGAGACAAGGCGGGGAGGCTCCTCCCTGGGGCCCGAGTTCTCCCCTGCTTCCGAGAGACTGGGAGCTGTACAGGGTGCATTGTGGGTGAATTTTATGCGAGAAAAATGGCATAGAACTCTGGTCAGCAGAAAAGGGCTTGTTGGCCCTCAAAAAAAAGTTCGGTGGCTGTGGAAGTATCGTTTATAGAGAACGGTTGTAGGCTCGGGCGTGGGGCGGGGCGGGGCGGGGCAGCGAGTCACAGCAAAAGTCAAAGGCCTGCTTCTTAATGACGGGGCTGTCTGTTCTAAGTGATGCCCGTCGGCTGTCAGTCATTGAGGACGGGGAGCCAGGCGTGCTGTCGCTCCTGCCGCCCTCTCTCTCTCCCCCTCGTCCTCCTCATTTTTGTAGCTGTGCATTTTCTACAGCGTCCAGGCGCAGCAGGACACTCTCCTGCCATTCTGCCCCCTGTGGTCTTGGTCCCGCCATGCCTCGGGCTGCGTGTCCCCCCCCCCAGCCCCGGTGCTCTCGGTCCCGGCCGCGCCCTGTCAGCCCCTCCCGGGAGGCCCGCGGGAGCGGCAGTCCCGCTGTTGCTCTCGGCTGACAGTCGCAGGGCTCTGCAGAGCTCCTGTCGTCACGCCTTCTCTCCTTGGGAGTTCTGTACGTGTTGCTCCTTTTTCTGCTGGAATTCTGCTGTGGAAATTTTCAAGATTTTGCCCCTCTTCTAAGTGACTTGATCTTTTTGCCAGTTGGCGGAGATCCTGAAGTCTGACCCTCGGGGTCTGTCTTGGTGCCGACTGCTGAGGGTCAGCTTTCCCGGGGACCCACTGCGCCCTCGCCGGGGTCAGGACGCTCTTCCTCTGGAAGGCCGAGTAGCGGCCGTTGTGTGGGTGCGGCGTGGCGCGTCCATCTGCCCGTCTGTCGGTGGGTGACGGCGCTGTCATGATTGTTTAGAGGCCGGTGTGCGCCAGGCACTGGGTCGTCTCGTCCAGTCCTCACCAGCGTCCCGGAAGGGAGCCGAAGCATCGAACGGGGTGAGGCGTCCAAGTTCATGAGCCGAGAGCAGAGCTGAAACTTAGCCAGGTCTGTCTGACCTCGAAGCCTGGGCTCTCAGCCACCACCTCTGCTGCCTTGGGTGTAGCCGGGCACCTCCACCGTGGCTCGTGGGAGACAGCCGTGGTGTGATAAGTGAGCATGGGGGACCCCCGGTGGCCTCATTGAGAGGGGATGACCCGGGGGCCTAGGTGGCTGCTGTGGGTCAGCAGCCGTGTCAGGTCCGGCTGCCCTGCTGCTGCCCGAGAGCCCGCGGGGGGCCCTTCGGGGCCGCACCGGCCACCGCGGAGGGCTCTGACCCTTCTTCCTGTCGCTCTCCCTTTAGGTGCACTACATCCTACAGGAAGTGGTGATGGGCGGGATGGTGCTGGAAACGAACATGAATGAAATCGTGGCCCAGATCGAAGCACAGAACAGGCTGGAGAAATCAGAGGTGAGCGCACGGCTGTCCTGGGCCCGGCTGGTTCGGGGGCGCTTGGGCAGGCAGGAGCGGGTGCCTGGGCTGGTTTGTGCAGCTGGGGCCCCCTAGGCGTGTCTTACACTCACCTTCTTTCTTCCCGGAGCCCATCGAGGCTCATTGGTTTGAGGGCCAGGTAAGAACGAGGCTGCAAGCGTGCACGGGGAAGGCAGGCGGCAGGGGAAGGCAGGCAGGCAGCTTTGCTGGTGGGGGTTACCGCCCGAGTGTGTGGCTTGTAACCCTTCCTCTCAAGGCCACCCGTTCCCCAGGGGCCCCGGGGCCCCTCCTCTGATTCCAGTGTGGTTTCCCAGTCTCTGCGCTAGAGGAGTCTGCTCTCCCAGCGGCCGTGTCTCGTGGTGTCTGTCGGGCCTCCGCGTTGCCGGCTTCCTTATTCCCCGCGAGCCTTATAAGAAGCCGCAGTGGCGTCTGGCCTGGGTTTGAAAACAGCACACCCCAGGCCCCCCACGTGCTGCACGGATGCTCGCGGGAAGTCTGCCCCGGCCCCCCCAGGGTCTCTCCATGGCCGCCGTCAGCCCTGTGAGGGCCGGGAGCTGGCAGGGCGCACCTTCGCACGCAGCAGAAACCGTAGGCCCTACGGCCGCCTCGGCTTCCAGGGGCCTGAAATGGCTTCCTCGCTTCATGTGATGGGCCTTGATCTTGCGAAACCAGGAATTCTTTCTGTGAGGACTGGCCGTCCTGCTGAAGGAGCTCTTCCAGACCACAGCCGCTGTGGCAACTGCAGTTCTAGAAACGCAGGCTGGGAAGCTTCCAGGAGCAGTGAGGGAGTCTAGGGGCGGGGGGGCTGGAAACCAGAAGGACTGGAGAGCCGCTGTGGTCAGGAAGGGAGTCGGTGAGGAGGAATCGACCGTGACAGTCGTCGTCAGCTCCTCCCCTTGTCCCCATGGGGTGAGTGCCTGGAGGGTGCGGGCCGACCTCGGGCACCTGGACCGGCTGCGTTTGCTGCCCGGCCCCGCGGGACTGGGGCCACCTCACCTCCTGCCTGTCCTTCCTCCCAGCGTGTCGCCACCCGACATGCGAAAGCCTGTTTCTTTCCACCTTACGTCATTCGTTGGCAAGCGGGTCCCCTAAGCCGCGCCATTCATTCTCCTTTTCAGGTTTGCCCTGTGACTGCACTTGTTTATCCGAGTCCTCAGTCCCTTGAGGAAAGGGTTCTGTTCTGTTTCGTAATCTGAAAACCACCCTCGGATTATTTCCGCAAGCGTTTATCGAGCACCGAGCCTTTGGTGGGCCGGCCCTGGGAGGTGCTGGGGCCGTAGAGCTGCAGCTGCCGCACCCCCTGCAGGAGCTCGGGGTCTGGGTCCCCCGCCCCCCCGCCCCGCCCTGGAGACTGTTGGGTCGGCTGCTTCTGAGGGGCGGGGGGGGGGGGAGAAAGGCGCACCGGCCGCCTCCCCTGGCCGTCCTGCATGTTGAGTGGACACCACGGAGGGTCGGCCTCATGCCCCCCTCGTTCTTTCCTCAGGGAGGCCTCTCAGCAGCCCCCGCCCGGGCCGTGTCCGCCGTGAAAAACATGAACCTGCCGGAGATTCCTCGGAACATCAACATCGGTGACCTCAGCATCAAAGTCCCCAGTCTGTCCCAGTTTGTCTGAGGGCTGACGACCGGGCCCAACTGCAGTCCTGCAGAACAGCCAAGCCACGCCAGTCCTGCGACAGAACCCACTCTGAGCCTCAGGGGAGACGCCTCGGGCCCTGACCCGCGCTGTCCTGGAGCGGCGCCGCAGTCCCGTGTCGCCGCTGCCGAGTGCTCCATTCCCACGGCGCAGCCCTGCCCGTCCCTGACTGCGGGTGTGAGGGGTCCTGCTCCCCAGTGGGGTCGGTGCGCCCAAGCAGCTCGCCTGCTTCCCAGGACCCCCACCAGGACTTCGTCTGACTGGTCTTCCTCCTTAGCCCCACGAGTTGCCTGGCGTCCCGTCGTGCTCTCTTTCGCTGGTGAGGTGCCGTCGCTGCAGAGGGCCTGACCCTGCAGACCCCAGCTGTGGTGAGCGCCAGGAGAGGGCAGGGCCTTCCGAGAGCGAGCGCGGCCCACTGGCTCTGCTGGCTTGCCCTCCCCAGAATCCTCTCACGTCGCCAGACTTGCTGATTACGGCCTCCTGCAGGACTCTGCCCCCACAGGGTCTGCGTGCAGGACTCGGTCCGGGTCAGGGCCCGGTGCACGCCCTCCGAGGCCCTGCTGATTTGGAGAGCACCCCCCAGGGCCCTCTCTTTGGCACAGGCAGACACGCCCCCTCCACGAGGACAGGCCGTGTCTGTAGAAGGTAAAGCTGGCACCGTGTGGAACGTCTCAGAATTACAACTCCTTCTGGGTTTAAAATACATTCTCTTTGCCCTGGCTGGTGTGGCTCAGTGGATTGAGCGGTGGTCTGTGAACCACAGGGTCAGGGGTTCGATTCCCAGTCAGGGCACATAGTTGGGCTGTGTGCCAGGTCCCCAGTAGGGGGCGTATGAGAGGCATCCCCACACTGATGTCTCTCTCTCTCTTTATCCCGCTCTTCCCCTCTCTAAAAATAAATAAAAATCTTAAAAAATAAAAATGAAAAATACATTCTCCTCGCAAAAGAGCAGATGGGGCAGTTGCCGTGTCATGAGTGGCGAGTCTTCTCTGCGTGGGAAACCCACGGCCGTCGCACCAGCCCCTGGAGCTCGCGAGCCTGAGCCCGGGGGAAGGTTGGGGACGCGGGAAGCGTGCTGGCTGAGACGGGTGGTCTGAGACCGCCGTGCGAGGGGTCCCTCCCTACGCTCTGCTTACCAGCACACCTTGTTCCCTGCAGGCGGCGGTCTCTCGGAGCTAGCTTTGGAAAAGTGTCAGTGTTTATGTGTGGTTATCCGAGTCCTTCCCGTGCGTAATTCAGAGCTGGAACCGCTCCTCGGAGCAGTGCCTGCTGCCCCCGCCCAGCCTCAGCCAGGCCGACAGCGTGGCGCTGCACCCAGACTGTTCCCTTGCAGGGCCACGTGTCTGGACCACGGCTCTTCCCTCTTTGGCCGGTGCCCATTGCTCAGGCCGCCTCTTGTCCCCCGTCTCTCCAGTCCTCTCTGGCAGCCTCAGAGGTGGGCTGCGTTAGTCAGAAGCCCTCTCTTGTCAGAACAGGGACACGTAGGTGAATGCGTTCGACATCAGAGCCTTCAGAGGGGTTTCACTTTCTCCTGCAGACATTTGGGCACGTTCACATCCCTTCCCACCCCCCTACCTGTTAGCTGAGCGTGAGGTAGGAACGAGGGAAGGACCCCGACGCTCCTTTTGCACCTGCTGGAAGGAGGCTCGAGCGGGGCCCTCCCACAGTCCTTCCTGCAGACACTGTCATCTCCGCTTTCCAGGTGGAGAAGGCGAGGCCCAGGGAGGCCAGGTAACCCACGTCAGGTCGTTCAGGGCTAAGGAGGAGGAGCCCGCCTAACTCCAGAGTCCTTTTCTTCTCCCCATTTCATCTTTTATAGATAAGGAAACTGAGACTCGCAGAGGTAAAGAGCTTCTCACAGTCTGATTAAAAACAGGCTTGGCTTTCTGAGGCAGCCAGAGCGCGGGAGGGCCCTGCGCGCATGGCACTCAGGTACGGAGGACGCAGGGCCCAGGTGTTAGGCGGCCTGCGCGTGACAAAAGCCGCAGCCGGGTCGCCCTGCTGCGTTTGTGCGAGGATTGCCGCGTGCGCTGCGGCAGGGAGCCGCGTGTCCTGGAGCTCCCCAGCGTGGCCTCCGGCATTCCGCCTGCCCGAGACCAGGGGTTCCCGCAAGCGCCGTCTGGTCCTGCAGGCCCCACAGCGCGCAGGCCAGCAGCACCCCTGCACCGCCTCCGGGACGGGCGGTGCACGGCCTCAGCCTGGCTCTGCGTACGGGAAGATGGATCCCACTGGACAGGACCCAGCCCTTGTCCCTTTACTGCTTGGGGTTGTCTGCACACGCGGCTAGCTTCCTTGCCCACGCTCAGCAAAACTGTAAACTTTTTTCTTCTGTGCGAAGAGTAAATCCTCATTGGCCTGCGTTTGGAGAGGCCTAGACACGGCTGCTGAGAGAGGTCAGTTAGGAAAATGGGAGCCGGGCCCGAATTTGGGAGACCTTGGCCCCGGATGGCCTCACAGAGCGTGTCGTAAAGCGGCACGGAAGACCGGGTTTGCAGGGCTCACCGCGGCTCGCTACAATCTCAGACCCTGCGGTCGTGCGTTTGTGAGCACTGGTGAGTGCCTGCTCGGCTGCAGGCCGGAAGGCGGATGGAGAAACGAGGCCCTGCTTCCTCTCTCGCCTCCGAGTGCTGCGGCTCAGTGGCCGGACTCAGTGGCCGGACTCAGTGGCCGGCAGCCGGGAATCAGGGACTCTAGTATGTGGAACGTTTCAAGGACCGCCCATTTCCCCGCCCCCAGCTGACCCCACCGTGCCTTGCTCCCAGCAGCCTGGCTTAGTCCAGACTGCTGTCGTGGTAACGCCACAGACGGGGAGGATTCAGCCACAGGTACGTCTCTGGAAGCTCCGCAGGCTGGTCGAGCCCCAGGTGCCAGCAGCTGCAGGATCACGGCGATCCTGCTCCCCGTTTCACGGCTGTTGGCAGAGAGAGGCAGCTCTGTCCGCCATAATGGGGGCCGACCCCGGGACCCCACCCGAACTAGGTACTTCCCTAGGGCCCTACCTTCGCTAACCTTCACGCGGCGGGTTAGACTTCAGCATACAAACGGGGGGCGGGGCGGGGTTAACATTCAGGCCCCACAGTGCCCCCATGACCCACATTTCCTCGGGGCCTGGTCATGGCCCTGTGCTTATCACGTGGAGGATGAAGTCAGGACGCCAGGTCTCAGGTTCCTCTTATTCGTGCCTCTGCCACTGAGAGCCGGCCCTGCCTCCCCACCACCTCCCCATCCAGGGAGCCACCCTGGTGAAGCCTTCTCGGGCCCCAGTTTCACCAGCAAACGAACCAGGGGACTATGGTGGAAACCAGGCTGCTGGCTAAGCCCTGTCGTGGGGCCCAGCCTTCGGTAGGGCTTTCCCTTAGTGTGGCCACCTGCCCTCGGCTCTCCAAGCGGGACGGCAGCAGCGACTGGCCCCGGAAGGTGAAGTGACAGGAGACCCGGGGGCCCATCAGCTCCCAACAAGCGTCTTGGTCTTCAGCCTCCCGAGTCCTCTAACCGACTTTGGGGAAGGTGCCAGTCACGTGTGGCCTCTGTTAGCCGAGTGGCCGGAGCCCTGGGTCCCCCACCCACAGCGATCGGCAGCAGTCGGCAGGTACACAGACGGGGCCCTCTAAGGAAGTCGTCCCATTAAAAATGATTAATGTGTTCCTCAAGCCTGTTTATAGCTCTTTCCTACTTCAGTGATTGAATGCTCTGGAAAGGAAACACTCACGTAGTACATAACAAAAGCCTGCTCAGCTGCACCGGCCCCTCCAAACCACTGACCCCCTCCCCCGTTCCTGGTAGGAGCCAGTGGTTTCAATGTAGAGGGGTAAGAAGTCCCGGGGTTTTCGTTATTCCCGAGGCTGAGTATGCCTCCGGCTGGACGGCGCAGGGCCGCCCAGACCGCCACGGGCTGCCCCCCAGCCCCGGCACCACCTGCTCCCGCTCTCCCTCCCTGCTCCGGGGACTCGGGCATCCTGGGTGCGGGGCTGTAGTTCCTGTCCCTGCCCTGTGCGTGTCCCTGGAGAGCAGGGGCCCGGTCTCTCGCTCGGCGCTGCGGCCCAGCTGCCATGTGTGGTGTGTGGCCATGTGTGGGGCACGGCATCCGACAGGTGGCTGAGGTCCTCACAGGCCTACGTGGTGCGACTCCCAGCCTGGGCTCTCCTGGGCCCTGTGCTCAGCACTGTGGGCAGATGCCCTCCTGCCAGCTGGGAACTCGGGAGTGGGCAGGAGAGGAAGTGTGCGTCAGCCCCAGAGAGTTGGAGGAAGCCGTGGGGACCCAGCCTGTGGGCAGGGGAAGTGAGAGGAGATGGTGGAGAGACTTCCAGCGAAGGGAGGGTTTGCAGTGGGAGGCGGCGGGGGCCAAGGGGCCAAAAGGTCGGGGACTGAGGAGAGATGTCCTCTGCTGGGCTTGAGGTTGCCCCCACCAGGCCTCCAGGGCAGGCGGCAAGGGGGGACCTGGAAGGGTTGGTGCTGGGCAGCGGTGGTCGTGCAAATGTGCAGGTCACCGTGCAGCTCTGGGGCACAACAGCCATGGGAGCCTGGCCTCTGAGGCTTGACTGAGAACCGATGTGGACCACAGAGGGCTCTCTAACTGCCGGTCACTCCCCTCGTCGGGACCGCTGCAGAGGGAAGGGGAGCCCAGGTAGATGCCGGAAGCTGGGAGGAGTTGGGCACTCGGTCCTCAAGTCCTGGTGGGGCGGGAGGGGGGGCAGGTGGTCCTCCAAGGAGCGTTGATGGGGCCGTGGCTGAGGCTGCCACGGGGTGGAGCTGCGGGGGGAGTGGTGGCATCTCTGAGGGTCCCCTCACGGTGAGTCGGAAGACAGAGGTGCCGACTCATGACTGGCAGGACCAGGAAGGAGTGTGGGGACGCAGCCCCGGGGAAGGGCCTCTGGCCGGGCAGACCTGGCTGAGAGTTGGGGTCCCATAGAGAATGCCACACTTCCCGTAAAAAATCGGATGTCAGGCCTCGAGAGCAGACCTGACGTTTTTCTGCAACTTGACAGCAGCCTGGCCTCCCGGAAGCTCTTGGGAACAGGGGCCTCCCCTGCCTCGGAGGTGCGCCCTCCACGCCCTCAAGAAGGCAGGTGAAGATGCCTTCCGCCTGGACAAGAATGAGGACCTGACCTGTGACTACTGTTCCCGGCACAGGTTCACGCCTGCAGCGGGGTTGACAGTTCAACCTGTCAGGGTGGAGGTACAGGGCGGGGGTGCATCAGGCCGGGGGTGCCTCAGGGGTTCTGCCACCAGGACCCCGCCTCCCCTGAGGCAGCAGAGGGGGCGGCTGCAGCTGCGTTCTTTGCCGCCTGCGGCAGGCCCAGATAGGCCCCCCGTGGTTGAATGTGTGGTTGCTGAGGGAGCATGCCCCCACCAAACTCGGACTCTGGTGGGAGGGACAGGGGGCCTCCCGGGGCCCCACCTCTGGACCCTCACAAGCTGGCAGTGAAGCCGGGCCAAGAGAGACACAAGTAGTCTAGGGCACCACTGCCCTGGCCTGGGCAGCCTGGGAGCAAAGCTCCCCTCTGGCTTCTTGGTGCTGGGCACTGGGCGCCGTTCCCTTGACGCCCCCTCCAGACCTCCCAGGGGCTCCGCAGCTGGCCGGAGGCGCATACACGAGTCCTGCCTGGCCTTTCTGGCCTGAGGACGGCAGCATGGATGGCCTGGGACAGAGTCCTTTCTTGCTAGGAAAGCGCATGTGTAATGAGGCAAGCTGGGATTTGAACTGCCAGCTGCTAAGCCAGTTTTTCCAGAACTTCGTGTGTGGCTGGGAGGTCCACCAAGGAGGTGGCTCCCTCCCAGATGCTGGACCGGGTGCTTTGAGGGCATTTCCTGCTGAAATTCCCCTCCATAAGTTTTCTCAGCCACTACCTGCCTCTTCCCTGCCAGCCAAGAACTCAATGGCTGTTTGAAGTTCACGGTGATGAAACAGGGTTGAAGGGGAATCCCTGGGTCCAAACTGCCAAATACGTCAGTGTCACCGTGATGCTGCTTGGCGTCGAGTCGCACCTGGCACAGGCCGGCCGCTGGGTGAGGCCCCGAGGACAGGCCCTCCCCCAGCTGCAGTATTCCGGGTCCCACCCAGTGCCCTTGGGTCACCCCCTCCCAGCCCCAGCCCCAGCCCAGCCCTGCTGAGCGGCCCCGGGCCCCCTGGCCTCCGTGTGATGTCTGGTTCTCACGCATCCTCACCAGCGGTCCCTCTACGGAGCCTGCAGCCCCCAGCTTCAGCCCGTGTGGGGTCACAGGTGTCCCAAGTGGCCGCACTGGGGAGAGTGCCTGGCCATGGTGGTGTGACCGCTGTCCTGCCACTGGCTGGCCTCTCCCACCCATAGCCCTCCCAGGCCAGACGGGACCCGAGTGCTCAGAGCTGGTGCTGCAGGGCCCAGGGCCCTACGCTGGTTCCAGGGAGAAGGGAAGGCGTGTGGTCAGCATGGTCCGGCTCATTCATCAGGGACCAGCCGGCCGCCACTTGGCCTTCCCCACACCGCTGGGAGTCAGGGTGCTGCTGCTGCGAACACTGCACCTGAGGCCTTTTGTTAATAATTCTCCCTGCCAGGGTGCACACCCTGACCCTGGATGGCCACAGCCCGCACCCTGCCTCCCCGAAGTACCAGTGTTGGACACAGGGCGTGGCCTCACCCTTTCCCGAAACCGCCATCCAGGCGGGGCCCCCAGAGGCCTGGAGAAGCTGCAGTGACCAGCAGGCTCATTGTCCCGAGTCTGTGGACAGCCAGCCCTAGGGGCCGAGTTCCAGCACACCGGAGTCCCCGGGACAGGGCTGCCCACTCCCGGGGCAGGCAGTCCTCCCCAAGACACCTTGGAGCCACCCGGCTGGGGGCGGAGCGCTGGGGCCGCGAGCCTCCTGGGGGCTCCACAGACGAGACAGGGCAGGGAAGCTGCTGCCTGGGGCCCCGCTGGGCATCGGGGTGTGGGGGTGAAGAGGCCTCTGTCTGTTGTCTAGGGAGGGGTGTCCAACCCGCGGGCCGCAGGCTGCATGCGGCCAAGCACAACGTCCTACATTTACTTAAATATTATGAGACTTTTTGTGATGGTGTGTCGCCATGTACTTAACATGTGGCCCAAGACAACTCTTCTCCCAGTGTGGCCCAGCCAGAGACGCCGAAAGGTTGGACCCCCCTGGCTAGGGTTTCAAAGAAGGAAATTCTACAGGAGGCCGCAGGCGGCCAGAGCAAGAGGGACACGCCCAGACGGGCCGAAGCAGGTGTCCCAGGTGTGGGCAGGTGGGAAGGACCCTCCTGATTCATTCTGGAGCTGGAGGCAGGGGTGTGGGATGTGGGCGGAGTCTGCCCTGGGAGAGGTTGGGGGGCCCCACCCTGCTGGGTAAAGGGGACCCCCAGAAGATATGTCCATGTCTTTATCCTCGCTCCGATCCTGTGAATGAGACCTTATTTTAAAAAGGGGTGTGCGATCATCTTGGATTATTCAGGTGAGTCCGAAATCCAGTGACAAGGGCCCTTATGAGAGACACAAGAGGAGGTGGCCCTGTGACCACAGGCAGAGGTTGGAATGACGCAGTCACAAGCCAAGGAGAGCCCCCAGAGCCTGGGAGAGCCCCCAAAGGACCCTCCCCTGGAGCCTTCGGGGGGGACCACGGCCCTGCTGGCTCCTCGCCCTGACTCGGGGCCTCCCAAGAGCAAGGGGATGTGTTTCTGTTGTTTGAAGTCACCCAGTTGGTGGTGCTGTCTCACAGAGCAGGGCTGCCAGGCACCCCAGGCCGGGCTAGGCTGGGTGGGCAGAGGGAAGCCGGAGAGGGTGAGGGAGGTGGGCACCAGCCTGCAGCTCAGGGCTGGGGGAGGGGGACCCAGGAGGAGGGCACTTTCAAGAGACGGCAGGGCCCTGGGAAGGGGCACAGGAGGGGTGGCTGAGGCGGGGCAAGGGGGACACCCCCAGAGCTGAGGACTCCTGGGCAAAAGGCTCATGCCCCAGGCAGCAGCCAGAGGGGACCGACAGGTCGTGCCTGCCGGTCAGAGATACCAATGGTCCTCGGAGGTGTCCCTGCAGAGGCCACCCTGCGGGCCGGGCACCTCCTGGCTCTCAGGACAGCCCAGCGAGGACCTGCCCCCACTTTACAGAGCAGGAAGGTGGGGGCTGTTGGCGGCCCAGCTTGGAAGGGTCAGGCCCCGACAGGAAGCCACCCATCTGAGCACCAAGCCAGGTCCCCAGCACCCTGCCCTGCCTGCAGGAGGCTCCCAGAGTGAGGGGTCAGTGCACTGGGGGCGTGGGTCCTGAGAGGGTACTGGGTGGGTGCCCGCCCCTCCCAGGGTGCAGGGCTGGGTCTTCTCTCCTGCACTGCCGGTCTGTCCCTCCCCCAGCCCACCTCCGGATCCGGGCTGGGTCCCTCCCCCTGAGTTCCAGGCCCACTCGCTCTGTCCTTCTCCAGCCCCTGCTCTGCCGCCCGCCTCACCAAGACGGCTCGTTCAAACGGCTGCTCTCTGGGCCTGGCTGGTGGGGCTCATTGGATTGAGCGTCGACCTGTGAACCAAAGGGTCACCGGTTTGATTCCCGGTCAGGGCACGTGACTGGGTTGCAGGCCAGGTCCCCAGTGAGGGGTGCGAGCAAGAGGCAACCACACATTGATGTTTCTCTCCTTCTTTCTCCCTCCCTTCCCATCCATCTAAAAATAAAAAGTAAATAAAATCTTTAAAAAAATAAAATAAAAACACATCTGTTCATTAAAAAAAACTTCTCTTTGTTCTTTATTCCCCCCCCAAAAAACATCTTTTTAATAAATTTCATAGTAAAACCCAAACTGAAGTCTTGAAAACAACAGCAATAAGAAATAATAATAACAAAAAAATTTGGGCTCCAGGAGGCACTGACCCCAGCACCACCCTCTCCACAGTGCCCCTCCTGCCCGCAGCGCCCCATCGCCAGCCCCCCAAGCGCCCCGGAGCCGCCCCTCCTGGCAGCCCCCGGGTCTCTGCCCAGTTCCTTCACCTCTGCTGAGCCCCTGCCCCCTCCCAACTAACTGCCCTCCCGCCTCCCGCCTGGCCCTCCCCAGGCTGGGCCCCTCCCCAGCCTCCCCAGAGGCTGACTCTAACAGGACACCATCAGCGTCCTCGTTCCAACATTCCCAGAGCCACAGCCCCTCGGCAGGATACCCAAGGCTCCGAGGTCCAGCCCCCATGCACCTGACGTCCTGCCTTTGCATACAGGCTGGTCCCTCCGCTTGGGACAGCCGTCCCCCACCTGCCCACCAGGCCGACTCCTCTCAGCGCTCAAGATTCGACCTGAAGAGTCCCCTGTCCGATGACCCTCCCCTGGCCTTCCCGGGCACAGAGGGGTGCTCCTCCCCACCCCGGGGCAGTTCATCTGTTCCCCTGCCACATGAGGACTCCCGTGTCAGGCACGGGGGCACACCGCCCTGAGAGCCGCGAGGACAGGTACCGCCTGCGCGCACAGAGCACCGAGCAGCCCTCGGGCCCGCAGGGAGCGTGAGCGCCCTCCATGGTTGACCCGCCGAGCAACCAAGCAGGCGGATGAATACCCACAACCCTTCCGCTGCTGGGTGCGGGCTGTGCCGGACCCGAGCCGAATCACCCGCTCGCAGTCTGTGCTCATTTCCCAGGCGCCTGCTCCCCGGGGACAGGGAAGAGCGAAGGGAAGAGGCAGGGAGGGGCGAGGACACAGGGCTAGGGGCTCCTCGAGGCTCGGAGGGGGAGGGGCCTGGGTGTCCACACCCTGCTCCCACCCTGTGCCCACACACCGTGATCTCATGGGGAGAGGGAGGGAGACCTGCAAACAAACGCCCTTGTCCCAACCAAAGGTCTCCGGCTTGGAAAGAGGACTTCCAGGAAAGGTCACCATGGAGTTGGTCTCTGCCCCACCCTGAAATCCAGCGTCGCCCCCCACCCCCACCCCCGCAGGGCTCTCTGCCCAGCAACCGGGAACCTGGGACTCGCAGGGCCCAGCCCCTTCCCTCCCCGCCTTCCCCAGGGCTTTCTTGTCTCCTTGTCCATTTTGAACAGGGCTGTGATGGTTTGGGGGTGGCTACTGCAGAAATAGCGTGCGTGTGTTCTAACGGTTCAAAGGACGCGCAGGTGCGTGAGGCTAGAAACAGCAGTCTGTCCCCGCCCCCCTACCTCGGCCCCTGGAGCAAATGGGCCCCACTGAGGCCCCTCAGCGTCGCCATCTGGCACGTGCGTCCCCGCCCTTCTCCCAGCACACAGGGCACCACACAGGTGCAGAAGCAACGGGCGTTCGTGTGCAGATGGCATCACTTGCGTTTATTTTTTTAAGATTTCATTTACTTATTTTTAGAGAGGAGAAAGGAGAGAGGCAGAGAGGGAGGGAAACATCCATGTGTGGTTATGTCTCACGTGCCCCCTACTGGGGACCTGGCCCACAACCCAGGCATGTGCCCTGACTGGGAATCGAACCTGC
>PVKM010037296.1:0-14497 GCA_004027735.1 Carollia perspicillata | reverse complement strand
CTGTTAAAGGTGAGATCATATGGTATTTGTCTTTTACCACCTGGCTTATTTCACTCAGCATAATGCTTTCCAGTTCCATCCATGCTGTTGCAAAGGGTAGGAGCTCCTTCTTTCTTTCTGCTGCATAGAATTCCATTGTGTAAATGTACCATAGTTTTTTGATCCATTCATTTACTGATGGGCATCTAGGTTGCTTCCACCACTTGGCTATTGTAAATTGTGCTGCCATGAACATTGGAGTGCATAGGTTCTTTTGGATTGGTGTTTCAAGGTTCTTGAGATATAATCCTAGCAGCGGAATTGTTAGGTCAAAAGGCAGTTTCATTTTTATTTTTCTTAGAAAATTCCATACTGTTTTTCATAGTGGTTGTACCAGTCTGCAATCCCACCAGCAGTGAACTAGGGCTCCCTTTTCTCCACAACCTCTCCAACATTTGTTGTTTGTTGCTTTGTTTATGATGGCCATTCTTACCGGTGTAAAGTGGTATCTCATTGTGGTTTTAATTTGCATCTCTCTGATAGCTAAGAGATATTGAGCATCTTTTCATGTGTCTCTGAATCCTCTGTATGTACTCCTTGGAGAAATGCCTGTCCAAGTCCTTTGCCCATTTTTTAATTGGGTTGCTTATCTTCTTGGAGTGGTGTTGTGTAAGTTCTTTGTATATTTTGGAGATTAAACCCTTGTCTGAGGTATCATTGGCAAGTATGTTTTCCCATATAGTTGGTTCTCTTTTTATTTTAATGCTGTTTTCTTTAGCTGTGCAGAAGCTTTTTATTTTGATGAGATCCTATTTGTATATTCTTTCCTTTATATCCCTTGCTCTTGGGGACATATCAGTAAAAATATTGCTGTGTGAGATATCTGAGATTTTCCTGCCTATGTTCTCCTCTAGGATTTTAATGGTGTCACGGCTTATATTTACATCTTTTATCTGTCTTGAATTTATTTTTCTGTATGGTGTAAGTTGGTGCTCGGGTTTCATTTTTTTGCACGTAGCTGTCCAGTTCTCCCAACACCATTTGTTGAAGAGACTATTTTTACTCCATTTTATGGTGTTGCCCCCTTTGTCGAATATTAACTGACTGTAGTGACTTGGGTTTATTTCTGGGCTCTCTGTTCTGTTCCATTGGTCTATGTGCCTGTTTTTATGCCAGTACCAGGCTGTTCTGATTATAGTGGCCTTGTAATAGTTTGGTATCAGGTATTGTGATCCCTCCTACTTTGTTCTTCTTTCTCAAAATTGCAGCTGCTATTCAGGGTCATTTATGGTTCCATATAAACTTTTGAAGTGTTTGTTCTATGTCTGTGAAATATGACATAGGAACTTTGTCATATGTAATATGACATTGGTACTTTAATAGGTATTGCATTGAATGTGTAAATTGCTTTGGGTAGTATGGACATTTTGATGATGTTAATTCTTCCAATCCATGAACACAGTATATGTTTCCATTTGTTTGTATCTTCCTTGATTTCATTCTTCAGTGTTGTGTAGTTTTCTGCATACAGGTCTTTTATCTTCTTGGTTAGGTTTATTCCTAGGTATTTTATTTTTCTTTTTGCTATATCGAATGAGATTTTTTTCTTGATTTCTGCTTCTACTGTTTCATTGTTGGTATACAAAAATGCCTCTAATTTCTGGATATTGACTTTGTATCCCACTGTTTTGCCAAATTCATTTATTAGGTCAAGCAGTTTTTGGGTGGAGTCTATAGGATTTTCCATGTACACTATCATATCGTCTGCAAACAGTGACAGTTTTGTTTCCTCCTTTCTGATTTGGATGCCTTTTATTTCCTTTTCTTGTCCGATTGCTGTGGCTAAAACTTCCAAAACTATATTGAATAGAAGTGGTGAAAGTGGACAACCTTGTCCTGTTCCTGATCTTAGCGGAAAAGATTTCAGTTTTTGTCTATTGAGTATGATGTTGGCTGTAGGTCTCTCATATATGGCCTTTATTATGTTGAGGAATGCTCCCTCTATTCCCACTTTGCTGAGTGTTTTTATCATAAATGGGTGCTGTACCTTGTCAAATGCTTTTTCATTGATTTTCAAATGCTTTCATATGATCAAGTGCTTTTTCATATGATCATGTGATTTTTGTCTTTGCTTTTGTTTATGTGAGGTATTACATTTACTGATTTGTGAATGTTGAACCAACCTTGCATCCCTGGGATAATCCCACTTGGTCATGGTGTATGATCTTTTTAATGTATTGTTGGATGTGGCTTGCTGATATTTTGTTGAGGATTTTAGAGTCTATCTTCATCAGCAATATTGGCCTGAAGTTTTCTTTCTTTGTTGTGTCTTTATCTGGTTTTGGGATTAGGATGATGCTGGTTTCATAGAAGGAGTTTGGGAGTCTCCCATCACTTTGGATTTTTTGGAATAGTCTGTGAAGGATAGGGGTTAGTTCTTGCTTACATGCTCTGTAGAATTCTCCTGTAAAACCATCTGGTCCAGGGCTTTTGTGTGTTGGGAGTTTTTGGATCACTGCTTCAATTTCAGCTGCTGTTATTGGTCTGTTCAGGCTTTCTGCTTCTTCTTTGTTTAGTTTTGGAAGATTATATTTTTCTAGAAATTTGTCCATTTCACCTAGGTTTTCAAATTTCTTGGCATACAGATCCTCATAGTAAATTCTTACAATCCTTTGTATTTCTGTGGTGTCAGTTATAATCTCTCCTCTTTCATTTCTGATTGTGTTTATTTGGGCCCTCTCTCTTTTTTTTCTTGATGAGCCTGCTTGAAGTCTTGTCGATTTTGTTCATTTTTTCAAAAAAACAGCTCCTGGATCCATTGATCCTTAGTATTGTGCTTTTAGTCTCTATGTCATGTAAGTCTGCTCTGATCTTGGTTATTTCCTTCCTTCTACTAGCTCTGGGCTGTCTTTGTTGTTGTTCCTCGAATTCTTGTAGGTGCAGGGTTAGGTTGTTTGTTTGAAATGTTTATCTTTTTTAGGTAGGCCTGTATTGCTATGAACTTCCCTCTCAGGACTGCCTTTGCTGTGTCCCATAAGTTTTGGGTTGTCGTGAGGTCATTTTCATTTGTTTCCAGAAACTTTTTGATTTCTTCCCTAATTTCATTCTTGACCCATTCATTGTTTAATAGCATGCTATTCAATCTCCATGATTTTGAGTGTTTTGGGTTTTTTCCCTTGGGGTTGGTTTCTAGTTTCAGTCCCTTGTGGTCAGAGAAAATGCTTGGTATGATTTCAATGTACTTGAATTTGTTGAGGCTTGTTTTGTGTCCTATCATGTGGTCTATCTTTGAAAATATTCCATGTGCATTTGAAAAGAATGTATATTTAGCTTCTTTGGGATGCAGGGCTCTATATATATCCATTAAGTCCATTTCATCTAGAGCTTTGTTCAATGCCACAATATCTTTGTTGATATTTTGTTTGGAAGATCTATCCATTTTTGACAGTGGGGTGTTAAAATCCCCTACTATAATTGTGTTGCTATCAATATCTTTCTTGAAGTCCTCTAAGATTTTCTTTATGTATTTGGGTGCTCCTATGTTGGGTGCATATATATTTATAATGTTTATGTCTTCTTGGTGGAGTCTTCCCTTGTATTATGAAGTGACCTTCTGAGTCTCTCTTTATGGCTCTTTTTTTGAAGTCTATTTTGTCTGATATGTGTATTGCTACCCCGGCTTTTTTTCCCTGTCCATTTGCTTGGAAATTTGTTTCTAGCCCTTCACTTTCAGTCTGTATAGGTCTTTTGTCCTCAGGTGGGTCTCTTGTAGGCAGCATATGTGTGGGTCATGCTTTCTTATCCATTCAGCTATTCTGTGTCTTTTGATTGGAGCACTTAATCCTATTACATTTAAGGTCATTATGGATAGGTACTTATTCATTGCCATTTCTGTACCTATGTTCCTCTCTGTCTCTCTCTTTTCCTTCCTTTCCTTAGAGCAGTCCCTTTAGCATCTCTTGCAACGCTGGATTGGTGGATGCATATTCTTTTAGACTTCTTTTGTCTTGGAAGCTCTTTATTTGGCCTTCTATCTTGATTGAGAGCCTTGCTGGGAAAAGAAGCCTAGGTTGCAGGCCTCTGGTTCTCATTACTTGGAATATTTCTTGCCATTCTTTTCTGGCTTGGAGTGTTTCCATTGAGAAGTCACCAGCTAACCTTATTGAGGCTCCCTTGTATGTTACTTCCTTCTTCTCCCTTGCTGCCTTTAAGATTCTCTCTTTGTCTTGGAATTTTGCCATTTTAATTATGATGTGTCTTGAAGAGGGCCTCTTTGGGTTCCTCTTGATTGGTACTCTCTGTGTTTCCTGTATTTGTATGACTTTTTCTCTCATCAAATTGGGGAAGTTTTCCATCATTACTTCTTCAAATAGATTTTCTATCCCTTGCTCTTCTTCTTCTCCTTCTGGTATCCCTATTATAAAGACATTATTACATTTCATATTGTCTTGCATTTCTATTTACCCCTCTTCATTCTTTCTGAGTCTTTTTTCCTTTTCTTGCTCCTTCTGAGTGATTTTTTCTACTTTGTTCTCCAACTCGCTGATCCGATCTTCTGCTTCATCCATCCTGCTTTTGATTCCTTCCACTGTGTTCTTTAGTTCAGCAATTGTATTCTTCACTTCCTCTTGGCCCTTGTTTATGCTTTCTATTTCCTTTTTCATGTTGATGTAGTTTGCAGTGAGTTCATTGTAGCTCTCCTGTAGTTTCTGGTAGTTTATTGTCATCTCACGGAACTTCCTGATAACCAGTTCTTTGAATTCAATATCTGATAGCTGACTTGCCTCCATTTCGTTTAGCATTCTTTTTGAGGCTTCCTCCTTTCCTTTCATTTGGGGATTGTTTCTTTGTCTTCTCATTGTTTGTGAGATTCTTCTTGTTAGCTTCCACTTCTTAAATGGATTTGTTCTGGCTCCCAGGGTTTTGGGTGTGAACTCCTGTGGTAGAATGCCTGTGAGATTCAGTGGTGCAGTCTCCTTCCGTGCTGATTTCTTAGTTTCATAAATTTGGCTTTGAAAATCCAAGGCACTTTCTGGACAACACTGTGGATTAAGTAAATTTTTCACTGCCTAAGTTAGCTGTTCTCCCATTTCAAGGCTTTGAACCCACATCTCAATGTCCTTGGGAAGCTTTGGGGACACCAGTTTTGTTCGCACTGTCAAAAGCCTGATTTCCCCCTTTGGGTCACTGACGTACCTGACGTGATACAATATCTGATTTCCTGAGAATGTTGGTTTATATCTGATGGTAATTCTCAAAATTGCCTGTATTGTGCACTGTCCAGACCTTGACCTTAGCAGCGTATCAGAAGTAATCATATGTTTCACTGTTCAAATGAGGCTTACACGGCCCGCAGCATTTACTGTGTTCAGTCAGCCAAATTATAGCAGGTCCTCAGATAACGTTGTTTCGTTCAACATCGCCCAGTAATAATGTTGATGAGGGAAAAAAAATCAATTCCCAGCCGGGGCCACCGTGTGTGTGGAGTCTGCATGTTCTCCCCATGTCTGCGTGGGTTTTCTCCAAGACTCTGGTTTCCTCCCATGTTCCAAAGGTATGCACGTGAGGTTATGGTGTGTCTCCACTGTCCCAGTCTGAGTGAGTTTGAGTGTGAGTGTGAGTATGGGTGTGAGTGCACCCTGCGATGGAAGGGGACCCTGTCCAGGGTGGGTCCCACCTGTGCGCGGAGCTGCCAGGACAGGCTCTGGCCCCCCACAACCCTGAACTGGAATCAGTGGATTAGAAAAGAATTCTCTTCCTTGTTTTTATTCGTCATTCTTAAGTGTGCATATAGCTCATAGTTATTTCAATGTTTAGCATTAGAAGTGTCGGGGTCTTTATTTAGAAGCCTAGTGGTGTTTCTGTGAGCACAAATATAGTATAGGAACTTAACTTTAATTCCCATCAATTAGCCTGCAGTAAAAGTGATTTCATTACACATGGTTTTGCTTAAAGTTGCAGTTTCTAAGAACCTATGGAGAACACTAAGTGAGGACTTAACTGTCCTCATAAATTCATATTCTGATCGTAATGAGAAGGACCCCCCCAAACTCTCCTTTTTCTCTCAGTTGACACTTTGACAGTTTTTCTATAGGAGTAACTTGTCCGTGGGAATAAAAAGGTAAAGAGCAGATGAATGTTAAGGGAGGCCCACAGGGGATAAAAGTCTAGGTCGGGGGAAACGAATGTTTCCATTCAGTTCAGCACACACATAACACAGTCTTTTTGAATTCAAAGCACCTCACTAGGTATATGAAGTGTAGAAAGACTAATACATGTGAATCCTGTGCACCAACATCTCATAATTATATGAAATCATAGGATGAGAATCAGGCAAGTTGTCAAAACATGTGATGTTTAGGTCAGTCCATACTGACCTGAAGAGGTGTGTGGCCCTGGCAAACCGTGTAATGATTCTGGCCATTCAATGACAAGGACATAATTAGTGATCACAGGTTTCTACAGGCTCTAAAATTATCTTCTCATCCCAGGCTATAATATATTCATATGAAAATAATTATTGTTAAAGTCTAAAACATGTACTGTCATCAAATAAACATAATTGCTTCTGATCGCTGTCAGAGAATAGCCGACATCCCTGAACACGAAATGCGTTCCACCGATTTTTGGAGGGGCACTAATGACTTAGGACCTCAAGACACTGGTGATTTTTAACCTAAATATTTGACCTACAAAAACACTCTTTCCATATGAACGATCCATACCGCTTAACCTCCCTTAAATGTCCCTTACAATGGCTCATATCTATTGTTTAACTAACAGGCAGTCTATGTTCCTTTCAGCTATATTATGTAGAAGCAGGCAAGAAACATACCGAAATACAGAAATGTAAACAAGGTTCATGACAGTGAAATCCAAAGTCTGAGAACTCTGAAGTCTAATCTCCAGACCGGCACCCAGGGCGATTCGGGAGCGATCCACCACTGCCTTTTCTGTCAAAAATTTCTTTTCTTGTATTTGATTTTGCTATCATCACTACAAAGCAAGACTGCAGGGGACCCTCCTGGAATTAAAAATGCTCTAACCTTTTTAAATTTACATTCTGATCCACTTGGAGAAAAAGAATATTATCTCCACCTGCCCGAGATTTTGTAGCTGCACTGGATAATAATCCCTCAGGAGAGCGATCATTAAAACACTTTAAATTACACCGGTCCGTATGGAATGTATACTTGATGGGGAATAATTGGTTTTTTCTTTTACTTCAGAGCATGAACCCTCAGATTCACTGGATTCTCTGAAATAGGGGCCAAGATGCTGACCAGCGCTAATAAGCCCCATGAACTTTGTGCAAAGTTAGATGCACAATTTTGTTTATCCTGGTGTCCATGGCATAAAAGACACTTTTAAAAAATTTAAACATCTTCCAGGTAGGACTGGCCAACAAAGAGGAAGCTAGGTCAAAAGGGCAATGGCCCCTTATCAAAACCACCTGAAAGCCTGACCATCACCTTCAAATAGTTCGAGAAATGAAAAGGTCAGTGTATGAAAAATCCTTCTGCTCTTTTGTGCTGTCTTATGATGGCATGACCTCTTTGGGGAAGCATGCTTCCCGGCCACTTTGCTCCCGAAATAATTTGAGGTGGTATTCAAGGATAAACACACCATTGGAAAGTGATGAGAATTGAGTCGACAAGAATATAGGAGACGGTGGAGGCTCCTAGAGGTTCCGTGATCACACGCCAGGGTGTGGTAGAAGGGAGTTCCATGTAGAAGGTTGAACTAAATAATGCCAGAGAGTCACTGAATCTTACAGTTAAGCAGGAGGTAAACTCTGGAGCAAATATCTTACCCAAATGCAGAAGATCTCTCTTCAGTAATGCTGACACATGCTAATCCATGCTGGGTTTGATCTGGCCTTGGTATCTTTTCACGTCAACACCCCCGGGGCAGTCTGCTCTGCGGAGGGATAACAGACTGTGAGAAAGTTCTTCCAAGTGAGCTAAAATCTGTCTGTTTGAAGTCTCTTGACTCTTCTGAGTTGCGTAGCCTCTGGAATGGCCCAGGTGAGAGCTCTCCCCTTGGAAGAGCAGCCTTGTCAGCACTGCGGTGAAGAGCATGGGCTGTGAAGCCGCAGAGAGTTGGATCTGAACCCTGTATTCACAACACAATCGCTTTTGCTTTTGGACAAGTTACTGATATGCTCTGAGCCTATTTCCTCCATTTCAAATGGGGAAAGACCATCTACCTAAACAGGTGATTGTGAACATCAAAAATGGCATAAAATAAGGAGAGTGAGTAAGCATAATACTTAGTGCATAATGTACGTTCAATAAGTTTCCCCTCACGTCCTCTTCGTCTCCAGATACCTGACATTTTCGTTAAATAGTCTATAGTCCAGATTCTTTGTTATCCTGGGACAAACCATTAGGCCCACTAGAATTCCAAATTCCAGAGAACATCAAACTTTTTAATAGGTGAAAGGCAAACATTTATAGCAATGGTTTTCGCCCCTATATGATTTAACACCTCTTTTCATAATAAATATTCTGTTAATGGTCTCTTTACTATCTTCAAAACACATGAATGAAAAATTAATCTAGCCACAAGAATAATTTCAAGAAATTAATACAACATCCTAAGCGTAAGCTAAATGAGACTTTTAAAAAGTAATATAAATAATGTATATTTCCATATGCGAATGCTTGCACAGGACTACAATGTCAGATATAACAAAGAAAAGAGATGATTATGCCTACACACCAATTTTCCATTAATGCACCAACCAAATGCCAGCTGATACAGCAGTGACTACCAGTCTGAAATTATAAATAAGCTCCTTGTAAAGTTCTGAACAAAAACCAAAGTACAATCTTCCCTTTTAGACATAGTTATATAGCTGGAAAATTCATTATATGATTAATGCCTTGCAAAAGATACTGAGATTTTATGTTACATAACATTGATTATCAAACTTAGATAGTTATAAATACTTTTTATCTATGTGCCCTGGTTGGTGTGGCTCAGGAGATTAAGTGCTGGCCTGCAAACCAAAGGGTGGCCCTTTCGATTCTCAGTCAGGGTGCATGCCTGGGTTGTGGGCCAGGTCCCCATTTGGGGATGCATGAGAGGCAACCACACATTGATGTTTCTCTCCCTCCCTTTCTCCCTCCCTTCCCCTCTCTCTAAAAATAAATACATAAAATCTTTTTTAAAAAAGAAGGATAATACTTTAAAATAAAATTTAAAAACTAATTTTTACCTATACTAATATTCTGCAGGACATTCAAATGTCATCAATGACAGATGACAATTCCCTGAAGCTGTGACCCAGCTTGTGCATTGCACAATGTTGAGCATTACTGGCTAGTAATGCTTACCTCAGCAAGAGGACTAGGACAAGAAAAAAATGCATGCATGGTCCTGGCCGGGCAGTTCAGTTGGTAAGAGCATCATCCCAATACACCAAGGTTGTGGGTTTGATCTCTGGTCAAGACACATGCAAGAATCAACCAATGAATGCATGAATAAGTGGAACAAATCTCTCTCTTTCTCAAGTCAATAATGAAAAACTACATACCCATGAATTTCCAAAACACCTCTACTGAGAATCACTGTTTTAAGGGTTCCAGATCTACCTATACTTTTATTCTTTATTTGAGCCATTTTCTAGGAGCAACTATAATATCATTTGGTAATACATCTGCAAGTTTTGGATTTTGAACCAGGGCTACTTCTTTCAAAAATGTTCTCAATTTTACCCTTTGAAATAAGCCATGTCTGTCATACTGAGGTAATTTTACATTAAAACTAAATTCTGTCTCTTGCATTTATTTTTGCTAATTTAATGTTCTTTGTTTCAGTTCACCATTTCCATTTATCATTTTGAATGTGGATTCTGACACATTGTATTTTCTCTTCCTGATTTTCATCACCTGCAAATCAGATAAGCATCTCTCGCCTGTCTTTACCCAAAATTACTATGGAAAATAAGAAATAAGACTCAATGCCAGAGATGTGTGAACTTGACTTAAAATTTTCCCCCATGCTTGCAGAGCTCATGACACGTCAACGTCACCCTTTTGTGAGTAAGCAGGCGGCTAAAAGGGACCCATGAGAGATGTGATCAATAGCCTTGTTAAAGGCTAAAACTAAGTCTACTTGCTAAAACGAAGTAGACTATATCCATAGAATTTTCCTGACATAGGAAGTTAGTAATAGGACCATTTGCATCTAATGCTAGGGGAAAATGCTCACTCTGTAAACCTATTTGGGCTTTTAGCAGCAATAATACACCTTTCTAAATTATTTTGCATGCCTAATGTTTATAATACCATTAAGAACTCTGATATAAATATGCACAGTTTCAAAAGATATTATTATTACTTAAAATATTATTATATTATTAGTTCAGTTGCTATAGCAACTAGGCCCTGCCATCTCAGTGAGCTAACCAAATAGAAGTGCATTTCTTACTGAAAGTTCAGTCTGTGGGAGGGACGGGCGGGATCCGAGTCACAAATGATTCAGACAGCCAAGTTACCCTCGGTCCTCTTCAGTGCGTAGATCCCAAGCTCAGCCTGATAGTCACATACAGCTAAGAAAACAAGGTAAATGCGAGCAGAAGGTCACATATGGAGTTTTATGGGTTAGGTCAGAAAGCGACCTACATGACCTCTGTCCACATTTCACTAGCTAGAACCCACAGGGTCATGCCTAACTTTAAGAAAGTCTGGAAAATATCAACTTGCTGTCTGCCTAGACAGAAGGGAGACAGATTGTGCTGAATGAATAGTCTATGCCACGCTCATTCTTAGATCTGGGCTAGAGGGCCTCCTGCTCAGAGCCCCCCTGTTTCAGGTATCCCCACATCTTGAAATATCTGTCCAAAATTGTTCTTAAGTCACACACCTAGGCCTGGGACTAGCCAGGGCCAGCAGAGTTCTCTGGGCTGTGCATCTAGAGCCTCAGTCTGGCCCCATGTGCATCTCCAACACCAGAAACATCAACCTCAAAAAGGCCAAGTCCCATTCCAGTAGCTGGGACCTGCCAGGGCGGTCGTGCTTCCTGAGGGGTGGAGGGGGGTTCCCTGAGTCAGTGCTGGGAGCTATGTGGGCCACAGTCCCTGCTTCTCCACTTCATGGTGTTCTTGGACCCTCCACCCAGGCTGTAGGGTTTATTGGATATTTCAATGATATCGGGCCACCGTAATGATTCTAACACGTTGGTTTAGAATGACTTTTATCCAAGATGGAGCGCAAGACAAGCCCAGAGGTCTGGGCTACCGATGGTCTACTGTCAGCACTTGGAGACAAGTCCACAGGCAGGTCCCTGTGTAGACTCTCATCCTTCTCTGTTGGACCACAGTATTTACTGCCTTGCGTCTGTGGCACCCAAGGGAAGCAGAGATGTCAGTGGTCAACATTTATTCTTGGGATTCCACCACCATCGGTACCCTGGGAGGACACCCACCCTCTTTCACAGGTTGTGCACCATGTTCCAAGCAGTCCCTCCAGAGTGGCTGCACCTAATTCCTTTGGAGGCAATGAGACCTTTACTCCACAAAGCCAAAGGGACATACTGATTAATGTCCTGTGGCCTCCCATCAACACGGTGAGGTTGTGTTCTCCTGAGTCAGGTGTAGGCCTTGCTGGAAGAGTGACTGCTATTCCTTGAATGAATGAATGAAAGCATTCTTCTTGCCTTGAACACAGGAGCCTTGCCTCTCTCCTCCACTGGCGTCAGTATGTGGAAGGCAGAGGTACGGGCAACACTGAACGAGACCACGTTCAAGGAGTGCGTTGAAGAGAAGATGTGGTTGGATGTGTGTTGTTTTATGTTTCAGATCACAAAGTTAACATGACCAGGAGATGAATTACTGTTTACATTTCCACTTAGATAACATTGCCTTTGTGGTTCTCATCACTGAAGCATAGAAACAACTTGTAAGTCACCGGGAACCAATATTCAGGGGCTTCACAGTGGAAGATGCAGGACCAAGGACAATGGTGCAATCAGCAGTAAACACCTGGAATTAGAAAAGTACAGGTGCAAGAAGCTCCGTACAAACAGAAATCTAAGACCCACGGCATTGTACGTATTAACAGCATTACTACCTTTCTCTCTCAATGAAAGATACCAAATCAGCCAGGGATGACGCATTTGACGTTGGATTACAATGACCCATGAATCAATTTGGGAATTGTTTTCATCCGAACAGTTTTAATTCTTCGGATCAATGACTATGGGATGCTTTTCGATTTATGTAGATCTTCTGTAATTTCTTTCCATCACGTTTTGTAGTTTTCAGTACGAGTCTTGTGTTAAATTTGTTCCTTAGGTATTTTAATTTTGATGCTCTTCAAATGCAATTGCTCTCCTGATTTGTTTTCAGATTGTTCATTGTGAGTGCGTGGAAATACATCTGATATTTGTCTATTGATTTTGTGTCCTGCATCCTTGCTGAACTTGTTTATTGAGTGTTTAAGGCACATTGGGACTTGTTTTCAACGCTCCATCAGAAAGTTTACAACTCCTTCTTAGCTTTTACTTCCTGCTTGTACAGAGCCTCAAGGTCAGCCAGAGGTGAAAGTTTAGGGTCTCCTCAGGTTTTTTTCCTGAGCATGCGCCCAGCCTTGCACATGCACCCAGCACAGCAGATATATGTAGCCTTTTGGATTCCCAGGAACACAGGAAAGCTTTTCAAAGCCTGTCGAGGACATTTTGTGGGGGGGGGGGGGGTCAACCTCCCCTTACCCCAACTAGCAATGCCACCTCCAGCAGCTACAATGGTAAACATTGGCTACTGATGTTTTTGTGGTTGCAAAGAAAAAAAAAAAGTGCCCTGTGGTTTGTCCCCATTGAGAAAGCTCCAAGTCAGATCAAATAAGCACGCGCTCTCTGAGAAGGAAGCTTTTCCAGACAGGTCAAATAGTGACAAGTGTGTGGGGATGGGGCTTTGGGGTGCTCCAAGCTCATTCTTCCCCCTGCTGTGGGTGCTGGGTTGTCCGTTTTCACAGCTACCACAGTTGTGAGGTTGCTGGGTTTTGAGGCCTCTGTGGGCCTGGGGAGAGGGGATGTGATGAGGGCTAGTTCAAAAGCTATAAGCCTCTCTATTCTTACCAAGATTTCACTGTTTGTGTATCTTGAGGAAAAGCATCCCTCAAAGTGTTTCAGGTCTCTAGTTAATTACCAGAGTTCTGAAACTGTTGATTTTCACAGTTTCAGCCAGTGTTCTTATTGCTTTTTATGAAGGAGCAGATTTTGAGAGTATCTCACTCCACCCTTCTGGAAGTAAGATAGCCATTCCTGCTACAGCAGCTTAGAAAGAGACCGGGCACACGCAAAATCACACATTGTGCAAATTCGTGTGTATAACGTTCAAACTCGGGCGTAGCTAATTCTGGTATTACCAGTCAGGTTAGTGATTATGCTTTGCAGGAAGGACGAACACAGGTTCTTACCTTTAGCTTGATGATCTGGATGCCATTTACTCAGGTGCGACCATCACAATATCGCATTCTCCATATGTATATGATTTGGCCATTTTTATGTATGTTATACTTTGATAAAACCATAAACAGAGTAAAAACTTAGGAATAAGTTTGTTGCATATTAGTGGGATAGGCTAGAGTCCCATAGGTAGCTTCGGTGGTATTTGAGAAGTTGTTAGGGAACTCGTGCATGTCCTTTAAATTTACTTCAAGCTCTATGTGCATGTGAAAAGTAGTCTTTGATATGGAGCCAATATTACATAATAAAATGTATTTATAAAACTGTCAGCATAGTCCAGTGCCCGTTCGTAGACTTGAGGTTTAGAGACCTCATAGCTTTCTATCCTTATTTAGATACTTAAAGTACTTACAATACTTTATTTGATGCAATATTGCTATGAGCATGCATATAAATAAACCTTTGAGTGTATATCTGATGGTTTCCTAAGAATATATTCCAAAAGTGAATTAAAAGGTCAAAGTGCATAAATATTTTAACTACTCTTACTATATTCAGATTGTCTGTTGTGAACATTCTACAAATTAACTCTGCATCCTCCTCAGAAATATATAAGAAATTTCATTTTCTTGCCTCATATCAAACAAACACTGGGATGGATATATGCATGACACAATAAACTTATGCATTAATATATATGTTATATAATTTAATCACAGGCTTGCAATATGTTAACGGAAGTAGGTTGTCACATCTCCTTGTGCATTTCTTCCAGTAACAGTTGTGCTGAATATTTTCTCCTAGGGTTATTTATTTTTTTATTGACTCTTGGTGTCTGACTTTTACTTATTATTTTTCTTTATATTTGAGTGTTCCTATTATTGTCATTGATATGTAAGCTCACTGAGCATTGTGAATGGTTTTCTAAAGTCTATGATCCATATTTAATGAAGTCTAGTATTTAATTTTCCTTGATACTTTAACCTCAGCTACCGCTTGAGCATATTTGCTAAGGTTGCAATGCATTTTTCGCTGCTGTTCAGAGCAATGTACAGAATAGCTTTCCTCATGACTTCCTTTCCTTTCTTAAAATAAAATTTTCAGC
>PVKM010037295.1:0-14499 GCA_004027735.1 Carollia perspicillata | reverse complement strand
CACTTCCGACGGTGCTGGCGTGACAGTGCTGTGAGTCCGTGTGTCCCCTGGTCCCCACATCTTGTCTCTGCCCGCCCGCCCGCAGGGACTCGCCCTTCCGTCTGCTGTGCTGGCTCCTGGCCAGGCTCCCCACGGGCGCTGGGCCCTTGCCTTCCGAGGCCCGTTGGGAACTGCCTGACACGGTTTGACTCACCTGTGTGTCGGCTACACCCTTCTAAGGCTCTGGTTTTGCATCTGTGCATGCCGCGTTCCAACAGGTTGGGTGACTTGGTCTGTGACACGGCACATAGAGGAGACTGTCCTGGGGGACCAGATGGGGATGTCAGTCTGTGGGCTCTGTGGGTGTCGATGACAAGCCTGCAAGGCAGGAAGCCTTGTGAACCCTCCTGGGGGCTCCCGGCCAGCCGGGGTTCAGGCCCCTCCCTAGCACCCTGGCATCTCAGACAGCTGGCTCCCTGACCGCAGGAAGGCAGCAGTGTCAAGGTGTCAGAATCTCTCTTTTGTGAGTCAGCACCCAGGGGAGGCCCCCTGGCGTTTCCCGTGATGGCGGGCCCTCCTGGGCTTCTAGAGGCCAGCACAGAAGGAGGTTGGAGCGACTGCGGCAGGGGCCCCACCGCTCGGATGCCTGGGGGGTCCTGGGGCTCACTTGTTCGGCTGGCTGTTGTCATGGTTACAGGCTCCCACTTCCTGGCCGCGATTTCTGCTCTACTGTGAACCTGGAGCCCTGGCCGCCCCCGATGGCCCAGGCTGGACATTGCTCTCTGTATAGGCTGCGTGCACAAGTATTTCTTCAAATTTATTAGCCACCCACCCCAAATAGATATGTGTTTATGTGCCAGACACTGTTCGGAAGGCACTGTGATTGCCAAGAACAGCTCACTAGTCCCCATGGCTACCTGGTGGGAGAGGTCTGTGTGCACCCCCACCCTAACCACACGGAGTCCGGGGAGCATCATGGGGCTGCCCCAGGGCTGAGTCCACTTGCTTTCCCACTGGGGTCCTGTCCTGACAGCTCCCTCAGGCAGCCCGGAGTCTGGGTGCCCATCTGCGTGCCAGGAGACGGCCCCTCAGCTGTGTGGATCTAGAGCGGGGTGGGGTGAGGTCTTGTGCTTTTAGGGGAACAACTTCTGCTTTTCCGGCTTCTCGGCAGCTGTTTCCTGCTGTGTGGCCTCGCGGGAAGCCCTCTGCTCCTAGCTGTCCCTGGTCTGGTCCCGCCATCCACTCTTTCGTTCACTCCCAACCACTGTGTGCCAGGTGTGGGGCTTGTGCTGGGCACAGAAGTCACCCAGCCAGTCGGCGTCCCCACCTCAGGTTACAGGCCAGTGAAGGTTCACCCAGCCAGTGAGTGGAGCGGGGTTCACATCTCTTTCCGACTGGAGGTTTTGGGGCAGCCTGCCGGTGCCCGCCCACCCAGCAGGACCCCTCGGGAACTGCTCTTTCCTTCTTTCTCTCACCAGCCTGCCCTCCCTGGGCCCCAGTCCCCGCCTTTTCCTCACCTGGGGGACTCTTCAGTCCTGTCCACCATCCCTATTGCCCTCCAACTCGGAATGTTGGCCACAGTTCTCAGCAGTGTGCTCTGTGGAAAATTTAGCATCTGCAATGAGAGGGACTGTGCTTTGCATATAGTGGGCACCCAATAAACGTGGGGTGAGTTGGACTCAGAGGGGCGTCACTGTCTTTTCCTGGTCGCTGCTGGTTCAAAAGTGGCGGTTGGGGTGTGTCAGAAGGGTATTACTTTGTGAGGAGAATTGGCAAAGCTTGACCCACCTGCTGGCCGGGCCCCAAGGTGTCAGCAGCCTGTCCCCTCCCTGCTCATGCCATGAGGGAGTGAGGGGACCAAGCGGGAGAAGAGATGAGCAAACAGGGGCTTTGAAAGCTCAAGGGAAACTGGTGTGGAGGCTGCAGGGACGGTTCTGCAGTTATGGTTCCAGCTTCAGAGCTGGCCTGCACCCCCTCCCACCCCTTCAGAGCACCAGCTCTGCGTCGCCACAAGCTGCCGCTGCCTCCGCCCTGTTGGCATGGGCCTTCAGGTGTCCCCTCCAGAGCCACCGGGCAACCTGTGTCACCACGGGATAGGGCTCACAGGATGGGCGGGGACCCAGGCTACCTTTGATCCTCAGTCCCTTGTCCCGCAAAGTCTGTTCTCCCAGGTACCTGGCGTCCAGGGGTACATGTCCTGCAGCTGCTGTCCATCCCTCCGTCTCCCCAAGGCCGCGCTCCCCCAAGCTGGTGGCCCGGTTCCCATCCCCAACCCAGCCTCTGGTCTACACTTGGGGTGCCTGCGCAGCATTTTACTTGGAGGGTGAAGAAGAAGGGCCTTTGCCACTTAGAGAGTTGGAAACCACCCGGGTCCTCCCACATGGCCTGGCCATTAAATTCTCACTTTGTCCCCACCCAGTCCACGGCCGAGCGTCCAGCAACCCAGTCTTTTCCTACTGTCGCCCACAGAAGCTCAGGCTCCGGAAGCTGCTGCGGGTCTGCCTTCCTGGAGGGGTGGTGGGGGCGGAGCTTGGTGGGGTGTCCAGTGGGTGTGACAGCAAAGCTCACTGATCTCAGGCAAGCAGTGTGATCAGGCTTCATATGCGCACACCCGGTGACCACTGTTCAGGGCAAGGTGTGGAACATTCCAGTGCGTGGGAAGGCTCCTTCGTGCCTGCCTTGTGAGCCTGCACCCCCGTGTAACCCTCGGCAGGGGCTCTGCCATCAAGGACGCGGTATCAGCATACACTGCTGTGTCCCTGAGGCCTGCCCCAGCTCCCCGAGGGAGCAGATGGATTTCTCAGGGGTGCTGGGGGTCCCTCGTGTATCGATCTATGTTAGGTCCCAGCAGCCCCTGCGGTTTGCTGTCCCGAGCTGCGCACTCCTCTGGAGGCTGCGTGTGAGCGCCTCACGGGCGCCCTGTGGTCCCAGCAGCCACCTGCGCTGCCACAAGCCCTGGCTTCACAGGAGGGGCGGTCCGCTCAGTCTCGCCCACAGCTTGGGTGGCTGCTCCCGAATCAGGTATGTGGACGCGGACCCTGGCCTTGGCTGTCGTAGACTCTGAGGACTGGGAGTTCCCAGAGGCCTCGAACCCAAGCTTACAGAGCACCATCCACGCACATGGGAGGCGGAGCTGGAAGGCGTCCTCTGCCTCACAGTGTTAGGGCCCCACCACCGACGTGCGGAGGGCTCTCCCAGTCCTTCGTTTAGCCCTGTGTTTGACTTGTGGCTCTCATGCCTTTCCAGGCGCCTGGTTGTCCTCACCCGCTTCTGCCAGCTGCCCTGGTGGGCCGGGCGTCAGGGAGCACAGGTGGGCCTGGGGGCTGCTCCCAGGTCACGGGGCAGCTCAGGCCACAGGCTCTTCAGCGACTGTGGGAAAACAGTTTCCCACAGGGGAGTGAGACCCAGCAGCCTCCCGGGGGTGGGCTCTGGAGACCTGCGGAGCGACACGTGCAGCTCACACCTGTGCACTGGAGGAGGGCGGGGGCACTGTGACTGGGGTTCCTCCGCCCTCCGAAGCCCCCTGCCTAGTGAGCAGGTGCATTAACTTTCCATGTGACCTCAGAGCACCTGTTGGTCACTGGGTCCGTGTCAGTCATATCACCCAGAGGAGCTCCCTGTTCCTTCGCTTCTGAGACATGACGTGAGCACTGGTGTGTGGGCTAGAAAGTCCCCCTCCAGTGGCCCCCTCTCGGGGACACATGCTGCTGTGGGTGGATGGACCCCTCAGCCCCTTGGTTTGGGCTGTGGGACCGAGAGCCGTTTGGACAGCTGTGCTGGGAGCAGGACACTGAAGTGATGCTAGTATCCTGTTTTCCACGGCTTGGGGGCCTCAGCCGCTGGCTCCCCACCCACAAGTCCTGACCTCACTTCCCTCACTGGTCTGGAATAATAACGGGTGTTGTTATGGCCAAACTCCTCTGTTTGTAGGACACGCAGTGGGGGCAGTGGCAGGGGCCTAGGCAGTGGCCTCTGGCCCATCGACCGCCCTACAGGAGCAGGCATAGGAAAGTGGGGATCAGACTTCCCCAGAAGGTGCTCCTCATGCCTCGAAGGGGACGTGGGAGCTCTGTGTGCTGCACAGATGTCAGACAGACACCCCGACATCAGGGGACCCACTTTTGAGAGCGGTGTGCTGAGGAAGCCCCACTCTGCCTCTCACCTTGAGCTCAGAGTGACCTGGCCTGTCTGCCCCGGTCCTGGGCTGGGAGCATGTTCCAGGGACGTCGGGGCCCCTTGCTTGTCATTGGTTCCTCTTCTTGCCTCAGGGGGTTGCAGACTCTGGCTGCAGCCCCGCTGAGCACCAGCCCTTGAGAGTGGATGGGCCAGGGGGCTGCCCTGCAGTCCTATCTCAGGTGTGTTTCATGGGTCACCCAGTCCTGGGTTCCTTCTGGCTGCAGAGAGGAGGCCCCGGGGGCTTGACCTGGCAGTCCACTCACCCAGCCAACCATGGTCCTGGCTGCAAGCAGCAGAACCAGGTCCTAAATGCTCAGCCACCACACCCGGTCCCGTCCAGTTCCCCTACCCTTGGATTCCATGTCCTGGGAAATAGACAGCACTCACCTGCTCCAACAGGATCTGAAGTCACAGCTTGTGTCCCAGCACCTCCCTCCCCAGGTGTTCTGGACCCTGGCTGCCTGTGGACCCCCGAGAGCACAGCCTTTGTGTGTGGGGTGTGGCTGCAGGGGATCCCTGGCTGCCTGTCTCACTTCCTCCTGTCCTGCTACATAGGCTCTTTGCAGCTGTCACTGGAGTGTCATCAGTGACTTCCCAGGGCCCTAGCACACCTGGACATGTCACTTAGCTGAGGCCCCTTGAATTTCGTGGTGGAGTGGGCACACCTGCTTGGCTGAGTTTCCACTTGTGAGCACAGCCCTGAGAGATAACAGCCTGCCCGCAAGGGAAGGGACAGGCCCAGGGAAGCTATATCCCCGATCAGCACTGAGGAGGCACCTCACAGGGCAGGGGCGTGCCTGCGACAGGCTTGCTGGTCTGCTGTTGGGAGGCCACCTGTGCAGAAGGGTGGCTGTGTGTGTACCGCAGAAGGTCTCCAGGAGGCATGCGCCCCCTGCCCCCATGCTCAGCCCAGAGGAGGACTCCGTGGAAGGCCCTGATAAGCTGCTACTGAGCTGCTGCCATTTGTGGGGTCTCTCTTGGCACATGCACTTGAACTTCATTCTGATAACAACCCTGCTAAGAATGCGCTTTTGCCCCTTTTTTGCAAAGGAGGAAATTCACTCAGGTTGAAATGGCCCCAAGTTGCGCAGCCAGCAACGAGCCAGGAGTCTGCACTGCTGTTTCCATCCAGGCCTTGCTCGGAGCAGCTCTGCCCCTCAGTTTGAGATGAGGCAGCCCTGGCCAGCCTGCACCCCCTCTCAGCCTGCGCCCTCCGTCTCGAGCTCATGCTGGGATGTGACTCTGCTTCCCTGTGCAGATCAGGGTCCAGGCCCCTTGGCTGAGTGGGTTTCTGGTGTGGGAATGTCCTGGGGACGTGGGACCCACAAGCAGCCCTGTCTGCAGCTCATCACCCAGCACCCAGGTCTCCCCACACCTGCACCCTGGCTCCCCTCCTTGCCTACAGAGTCAGTTGTCCTTTCCTACTGGGTGTCCCTGCCCATATGGGGCACCCTTGTGCCTCCCTGCCCTTCCCTGTGGAGTTCTGCACTGCTGTGGGCTCTGCAGCGTTGTCCCCCTCCCCTCCGGTGTCAGCCAGGGTGACTTTGTTCAAGAGCCATGAGAGCGGGCAGGTTCCAAGTCCTGCGGGGCCCCAGGCTGCTGTCCGTGAGTGGAGCAGGGACCCTCAGTTGTCATCAGAATGAAAGATCATGCACACAATTCTTGGTGCCGGCCATACCTTTGCCCCCAAACTGGAACTCCCTGCAGGGCAGAGGCCACAGGCTGGGGGCCTGAACCTCTCTGTCCTCCCCGCAGCCCTGCCATGCCTGCAGTGCAGTGCTGGGTCCCTGGATGCAGGTGAGACGCAGACCCACAGAGGGGACCATGGGCACAGTGGGTCCTCGGTCCCCAGCAGGAGCTGGGCGGCCTCTGCCAGGATGTGGACTTGTTGGGGCAGGTCTGCCATGCCCACGGCGGCCCTGTCATCGCCCTGGATTGCGGTGGGCTCTCACTCGGCCCCGCCCCACTGACTCACAGGCCTGTGGCCCGACTCTAAACTGCCCCAACGAGCTGGGCCAGGCAGCCGTGCTGGGGCAGAGCCCGGTGTTCCAGCAGACTCTGGCGGGTGCCGGCTGTGTTTTGTGACCATACCCCAGACGGGGGTTTCAGTTTTCTACGTGGTCCCTCGGCCCTGTCCCCAGATGGTCCCAAGATGCCCATGTGGACCCTGCCCCTGCACACTGTGTAGGGCCCTTCTGCTTGGGTCCAGCCCCCGCTGATGACAGAAACCCTGACCCTGCCTGCAGTGGGGGGCTGTGAGGGTCACAGGGAGTCCCGCTCCCCTGCAGGGACTGGCTCAGAGAGGGGTGCGGGACACCCCCTGACAGTGTGATGGAGGGTACTCTTCCTCTGAGTGTTGTGTTGGTTGTGACTCCAGGACCCGCCTTGACACGCAGGGGGCCGTCAGAGATGCCAGCTGCAGATCCATCCTTGCAGCACCCGGAGGTGCACAGCGTGGGCCTGCAGGTGTGGCTGCCCATGCTGCATCCACGGTTCCTGGGCTGCCACCCGTGGGCGGCCCGTGGGCACAGCGCCCCTGCCCTCCCTCTGCCCTTCTAACCCAGCCTGGGCCATAGTCTCTGCGTTTGCATCTCATCGTGTGTAACTGCACGCTGTTCGCCATCGGGCTGTCGGACAAACCGTCAGTCCTGTAAGGGGCTCAGGGCCAGGCCCCTGTCTGCGTTCAGTCCATGTCGCATGAACCAACCCGTAACGGGGACCAGCAAGATGCTTGCTGGACGTTTCCGACCCTGCGTTTCAGACCAGCGTGTGGTCGAATGCAGAGCATGTGTCTCCGCTGGCCCAGATGCGCTGCTGCTGCTGCACCTTCCAGAGCTGGGCTGGGGTCTCCAGAGCCTGGGGCCTGGCCCAGAGACCCGGACCTGCGGCTGGTGGGCCAGGTGTGCAGGGCTCTGGCTGCGAGAATGCCCGCCCCGGCGGGCCCTGCTGCCTGTTCTGTGACTGTCGACCTCACGGGGGCGCGCCGCAGATTCAGCTTCCAAGTGGTACGGCTTCCAGGGTCAGTAACCGAAACAGCACGCTGGCAGCTTCCTCACCTCTCATCCCTGGGACACGCTTCGTCCGTTCGATGAGCTTTCACAGCTGCCTTTTTTCACCGTTGTAAATGCTTTGATGAACATTTGCCATCATCCTCGGTTTCTAATGACCTGCCGCTGCTCACACCTGACAGGCAGGCCCACCTAGGAGCAGCTGGCGAGGGCCAGGCCTCGGTGTGGGCGGGGCCTCAGTGGGCCGGAAGGGCCGCCAGCTCACCCGATAGGGGCTCAGGGACATTGTACACCAGCCTCACCCTGTGCTCGGTTCAGGTGTGTGCTGCAGGACAGGTATCAGGGCCATCCTCGTGTGGAGGGCGTTGTAGCCCTCGCTGCCCACAGGAGCCTGTGTCCCCGGTGAACAGGACTTTTGACACTGGGGGAATGACCAAGGCGTCCCAGGCTCCTTGGCCAGGCCCGACGTAGGCAGCGATGTTGGGAGGGAGTGGGGTAATCGGAACTGGAGGGCTGGGGGTCCAGGGCCCTTTGTCCTTAAAGAGCAGAGCAATAATTGTATTGGCCCGGAGTGGTCTCAGCCCCAACCTGCTGTGTGTGAGAAGCCCCACAGCCCCGCCCTCACGTGCCTAACGGAGCCCAGAGAGGCCGGAGCAGGCCGTGTGCTAGGACCAGGCCCAGTGCTGGGACGGCCTGAGCTGGCATGTCGTCCCCAGCCAACCGTCAGGTGAGCAGGAGGGTCCCTCCCATCTCCTTCTGTTCCCTCCCCGATACCCGACCCCCGGGCCGGCACACGGCACCGCTTAGCTGTGTTCCCTGCTCTTACTTGGGCTGTCTCTCTTCTCCACTTGGAGGCAAGTTCCACAAGGACAGGTGTTTGCTCCGCTTCGCTCACCGCGCTCCCCGGTGTGTAGGGCAGCCGCGGGCCCAGAGCCGTCTGACGAAGTCTGAGGATGGTTGAAAGTAGGGCCCACACTTCACTCTCGTCCCTCCTTCTAAGAACATGTTTCCAGTGCCTGTGACTGCCCAGGCCTGTGGGGGTGAAATTGGGTCACTTTTTTTTATAGCTGAAAAGCCCAGTGCAGGGCAGTGTCTGTTCAGTAAGTTCCTGTTGGCAGTTTGGAGAAGGGAGTTCAAGTAAAGAGACACATGTCACTTTAAATGATGCTTCCATAAGAGACTCCTGGTGGTTTGGGGTGCCTGGGGCCACTCTCCTGGAGGGAGCAGTGCAGGAGGACTATGGCCACCCTGACCCTTCTCAAGGAAGTGCCCAGTGCCTTCAGGTGGCCTCAGGGTGTGGTCAAGAGCAGGCAAGACTTTGTGTCTTTCAAGCTGGCATCCAGTGTCGGGCTTTGACATCTGAAATAAAGTCACAGTCAGCGCCCTGTTGGCTCCCTGCAGAGAACGTGGGTTTGATACTCTGAGAGGCCCTGTTCGCGCACCTGTTCGCAGAAGTCCCCACGTGCCTTCTCTGTGGTACCTGTGGAAACACCTCCTGCTGACACGTGGGCCCTGCTTCAGGGTCACGGGTGAGGCAGGCGCAGGCAGCTCTCTCCCAACTCCCTGCCTTGTGACTACCAGTCATGCTAACTCAGTGGAAACCTGCAGAGTTTTATAGAAAACGGTTAACAGCAGTGTAACCCATGAGCGCAGTGAAGCTTTGACTGCCTGCTGCACCGGAGTGTGCCGGGGCCGCCGCAGCCAGACCTGCTCTCGCGGGCTCGTGCGTGCGGTGGTTAAACATCTGTGGCTGCCTGGGATCTGGGAGGTGGCTCAGAGTGACCCACTTACGGAGCTGATTTAACTGGTAGACACTCTTCCTTAGCGCCAGGCTCCTGCGGCCACACCTGGTGAGTCTGACGACACCCAGCATGCCCTGTGGGCACCTTCCAAACCCAGGTGACTTCACCTTTCTCAAGTTCAGAGCACCTTGAGTCCGAGCTGCCCACCCCCACGGGAGCAGTTGGTGTGGGGGTCAGAAGCGCATTTGCAAGTGGGAAGCCTGCCAGTGCCAGCTTTGAGGTACCCAGCAAACAGGTCTTTACTGCTGAGTTACATTGGCTTCTCCCCAGGGTGCAGTTGCTTAAACTGATAGGCGAGTGTGGAGACATTAGGTAATCAAGAAAAAGAAAATTTTGCATTTTTAATGTCCTTAACATGCAAAAAATAATCATGGATTCCTCTTGGGGTCACATGACATTGAGTGATGAGAACAGATTTATGTGGCTGGAGCTTCGTGACTCCCGAAACACCTTCACAGGAAGCTTTAGTCTCCGAGTCGGAGAAGAGAGGCTGAGGGCCTTCTGCTCTGTGTGGTCAGGGTGCAGAGGGGCGTGTGAGCGAAGGCAGGTTCCGTCCTGCTGCGGCGCCGGGCCTCGATCCTCCTCCCCAGTTTGAGTCTGTCGGACCAATGGGAACCGGAAAAGCTTGCCCTGCCAGCTGGGACCCAGTGTCACCTCCTGCTTCTCTGCTGCAACGCTGGGCTGTCACTGGTGCCCTTCCCCAAGCTCTTAGGTCTTCACCTTCCATACTGATGACAGCCTGTGGTTGGAACCCGTCCGTTGGGGCCCTGTCTGTCTGGGGCAAAAGCAGACCCTCCATTTGCACACGTGCAGGGCCACCCCTGGGGTTTCCGTGTTTGCGAATGTGGTTTTCAATCACCTTTCAACTATCTTTTAAACATTATTCTTTAAGGTGAAATATTTAAACAATTGCTCTCTAAGCTATAATTCACATGAAATAGAAACCGCAGCTTTAAAGTGTAAGTTAACTAGTTTTTCGCACATTCACGCAGCTGTGCAACCGTGACCCGGACTAACTTCAGAACACTCCCGTCACCGCCTCCTGCTGGCCACCATTCTCAGGGCCCCCGATGCCCAGGCCCCAGCAGCCGCTGGGCTGCTTTCTCTGGGGGTCTGCCTGCTCTGCGAGTTCCGTGCACATGGAATCACGCGGCCGAGGTCTTCGGTATCTGGTGCCTCTCACGCGGCGGGTGTTGTCGAGGTTCCTCTCTGCCGTGTTGTGTGCCGGCTCTTCACCCGTCGTGTGCTGCATAGCAGCTGTAAGGGTAGACCACGGTCTTTCCTCCTTCGTCTGCAGGGGCATCTGACTTGTTCGCTCTCGTGGCTGTATCATACATGACGCTGCCGTGGACATTCATGTGCAGTTTGCGTGGACATCTGTGTTCACCCCTCTGGAGTGGGACTCCCAGGCCCCATGGTAACTCTGTGGTCAGCACTCTTCAGAGCTTCCAAACTGATTTCCAAAGCAGCTTCGACCACTTTGCCTTCCTGCCGTCAAGAGTTCCGATTCCTCCACCACCCTCCCAGCGCATCGCCACCCGTCCCTGCCTCCGAGGCATCCTGGGGGAGTTGCACCTCACTGTAGGCTGGTGTGCCTCTTTCTACTGAGGAACGGTGCTGAGGCCTTTCCGTGCTTACGGGCCATTTGTGCATCTTCTTTGGAAAAGTATCTATTCGAGTTTTTGTCCATTTTTAATGGGGTTGCCTTTTTATTGTTGAATTTTAGGCGTTCTTTTTTATTTTTTAAATATATTTTATTGATTATGCTATTGCAGTTGTCCTGTTTTTCCCCCTTCATTCCCCTTCCACCCCGTACACCCTCTCCCACCCACATTCCCCCCTTTAGTTCATGTCCATGGGTCATACATATAAGTTCTTTGGCTTCTCCATTTCCTATACTATTCTACCCTCCCCCTGTCTATTTTGTACCTACCATCTATGCTACTTATTTTCTGTACCTTTTCCCCCTCCCACTCCCCTGTTGCTAACCTTCCATGTGATCTCCATTTCTGTGGTTCTGTTCCTGTTTTAGTTGTTTGCTTAGTTTGTTTTTGTTTTAAGTGTGGTTATTAATAATTGTGAGTTTGCTGTCATTTTACTGTACATGTTTTTTATCTTCTTTTTAAAGATAAGTCCCTTTAACATTTCATATAATAAGGGCTTGGTGATGATGAACTTCTTTAACTTGACCTTATCTGAGAAGCACTTTATCTGTCCTTCCATTCTAAATGAAAGCTTTGCTGGATAGAGTCATTTTGGATGTAGGTCCTTGCCTTTCATGACTTGGAATACTTCTTTCCAGCCCCTTCTTGCCTACAAGGTCTCTTTTGAGAAATCAGCTGACAGTCTGATGGGAACTCTTTTGTAGGTAACTGTCCCCTTATCTCTTGCTGCTTCTAGGATTCTCTCCTTCATTTTAATCTTGGCTAATGTAATTATGATGTGCCTTGGTGTGTTGTTTCCTTGGGTCCAACTTCTTTGGGACTCTCTGAGCTTCCTGGACTTCCTGGAAGTCAATTTCCTTTGCCAGATTGGGGAAGTTCTCCTTTATTATTTGTTCAAATAAGTTTTCCACTTGTTGCTCTTCCTTTTCCCCTTCTGGAACCCCTATAATTCGGATGTTGGAATGTTTAAAGATGTCCTGGAGGTTCCTAAGCCTCTCCTCATTTCTTGTTTCTTCATTCTTTTCTGGTTGGATGTTTCTTTCTTCCTTCTGGCCCACCCCATTGATTTGAGTCCCAGTTTTCTTCCCATCACTCTTGGTTCCCTGTACATTTTCCTTTATTTCACTTAGCATAGCCTTCATTTTTCCATCTAATTTGTGACCAAATTCAACCAATTCTGTGAGCATCCTGATCACCAGTGCTTTGAACTGTGCATCTGATTGGTTGGCTATCTCTTTGTCACTTAGTTGTATTTTTTCTGGAGCTTTGATCTGTTCTTCCATTTGGGCCATTTTTTTTTTTGTCTCAGCGCACCTGTTACGTAGTCAAGGGTGGAGCCTTAGGTGTTCACCGGGGCGGGGCAACCCACATCACTGCGTTGTGATGTTAGATGTGGGGAAGGGGTTGAGAGGGAACAGTGCTGCTTGCTCTGCTCCCTGCAGGATTTCAGTCACTTCCCCCGCTTCCCACCAGCAAAGTGGGCCCTTCTGGTGCTAGTTCCCAGGTGGGTGAGCTTGTGAACATTCTAGGGCCCTGTGGGTCTCTCCAACAAACTCTCCTGTGAGGCTGGGAGTCTCTCCCTGCGCCTCAACCCCCACAGGTGTTTTCAGTTGGTGTTTTGAGGCTTTATTTCCTGGCACTGGGACCCTGAGTTGCGTGATCTGTCTCACTCCCCAGTTTTGCCTGGTTTATCTGCGTGAATGTGGGACCGCCTAGTCCACCAGCAGCCTTGTGCGCTGCGCCCTTCCACAGTCCACCACCTCGTTGGGTCCACCCACTGCTGCCTTGTGTGCCTGGGGTCCACCAGCCACCGATTTATCTGCGACCCCTCTCCACCCAGTTGCCTGTCTCCGCTCCTCCTACAGGTCTGGATGGATGTGTCTACTTTAACTCCCTGGTTGTCGGACTTCCATACAGTTCAATTTTTCTGTCACTTCCGGTTGTTTTTTGTTTCTAAATTGTTGTTGTCCTCCATATGTTGGTTGTGCGAGGAGGCACAATGTGTCTACCTACACCTCCATCTTGGCTGGAAGTCTCGAATTTTAGGTGTTCTTTATGTATCTTTGACGAAAGTCCCGTATTATACATATGATTTGCAATAATTTCTCCCATGCATTGGTTTTCTTTTCACTTTCTTGATGGTGTCCTTTGAAGCACAGTGGTTTTCCACTTTGATGCCGGCCAATGTATCTATTTTGTTCTGTTGCTGCTTACGCTTTTAGATCAAAAAGTCATTTCCTAACCCAAGTAATGAAAATGTAATTCTCTGTCTCCTAAAAGCTTCATAAATGTATCACATTCATGTCTATGTCCAATACGAGCTACTTTTTGTTTGTGACGTGAGGCAGGAGTCCGGCCGCACTGGTGTGCATGTGGTGTCGAGCCAGCACCATCTGTCGAAAAGGCTGGTCTTTCCACCTCGGGGTTTTCCTGGCATTCTTATCAAAAGCCGATGGATCACAAATGTGAGGTTGTTCCTTTTTGGACTCCAAATTCTATTCTATCAGTTGTGTGTCTATTTTTATGCCAGTGCTTACACTGTAAGTTTTTAAGTGGAAAAGTCTGAGTCCTCCAACTCTGTTCTTTTTCAAGAATCTTTTGGATTTTGGGTGGGTCTCTTGCATTTCTGTATAAATTTTAGGAACAGGTTGTCAATTTCTGCAAAAAAAAGGCATCTAGGGTTTCAATATGGGTTGAATTGAATCCTCAATCAACTTGGGCAGTATTGCTATGTAAAAATATTGTCTTCTAATCTGTGAACATCAGATGTCTTTTTCTTCCCTGTTTTTAATGCCTTAAGTAACGTAGTCTGTCCTCTGAAGACATCTGCTGATAACTTTGAGCAGAATACCGGGCAGAATGGAGAACTGTAGTTTGTGTATCAGAAATGAAGAGCAGGATGACTACATTTCAAACGGTCAGACTTCACGAATGAAAGTCTGTTTTCATTGCTTTATCCTGTTTAGGTGCCCACCAACTTAGGCATCTAAATACTATGAAGGTTGCATTTAATTTTTCAACAGTATTATATGCACTGTAGTTTTCAGTGTACAAGTCTTTTCACTTCTTTTGTTACACTTATTCCTAAATATTTTTATCCTTTTGATGACACTTTAAATACTATGTCACTGCTCTGGAATTCAGACACTTCCCTCTTGAGGGTTTGTGGTTGGTGCTGCTGTTTGTTTGCGTAGTGACTGTCCTGGGCTAATTCTGTACCATGTATTCTTTCTCGCGTGTAGCCACTGAAGTGTCTGCTTAGTCAGCTTGGTGGCCACGTGACGGCTGGACAGAGTTCCTTCAGTGACAGGAGCGGTGAGCCTTCCAGCCTGTGCTCGGGGGCTCTGTGTGTGTGGCGGGGTGTATTTTCCACCTGCCGGCACGTCACACCGTCAGCCTCCGCCCCCCGATGGCACGGCGTCCCCGGTCAGCCAGGCGAAAGGGAGGACAGGACAGGCTTCTCGGCACAGTCCTGACCTGCACACAGCCAGCGCCTGCCTGTGTGCCCTCCAGATTTCCAGGTGTCAGGTATTTCCAGGCTGCCCGTGAATGTCTCACTCCCCAGCATATTTTTTTCCTCTTCTTTGCATTGTAGTAAAATACACATAACCAAGTTTACCATCTGAAGCATGTTTGAGTGTGCAGTTCAGTGCTATTCAGTGCACTTGTGACGTTATGCAGCCATCACCACCCTCTCCCTCCTTTCCTCTCAGGAAGGTGCAACTCTGTGCCCTGGAGACAGAGCTTCCCGCCTGCCCTCCTCCCAGCCCCCCGCGGCCGCTCCGCTCACCATCTCTGTGGCCGTGACTGTGACTGCTTGGTCAGAACGTTGTATGTGGAGCCACACAGCGGTTGCATCAGCCAGAACCC
>PVKM010037294.1:0-14515 GCA_004027735.1 Carollia perspicillata | reverse complement strand
TGAGCATGTGTACTGTGTGGCCACCACATTCAAAAGGACTTAGTGAGTAGAGTAACTAATATGCATCAAATTTCACATTAAGCTTGAACATTCCTCCACAGAAATTATTCGTGTGATTTAGAAGGCCACAGGTATGGGCAACTGGTGATTGGCAGCTTCATCACGACATTGCACCCACTCACACATCACATCTCCAGCAGAGTTTTTTGGTGAAACATCAAATCACCCAGGTGACTCAGCCCCCTTACAGCCTAGGTTTGGCACCCTGTTACTTCTGGCTTTTTCCAAAACTAGAATTGACTTTGAAAGGGGACATATTTCAGACTGTCGATGAGATTCAGAAAAATACAATGGGGCAGCTGATGGCAAATGGGAGAAGCGTGTGACGTCCCAAGGTACCTACTTTGAAGGGGACTGAGGCGTCATTGTTCTGTGTGCAATGTTTCTTGTATCATGTATCTTCTCCAAGACATGTCTCTGTTTTTCATATACACGGCTGGATACCTCCCGGACAGTCCTGGTACAGAGGAGACACTCAATGGAGACATTGGAGCTATGCAGCCAACTGCAAGTCAAGGCATGCTGGACCCACCAGAAGCTAGGAAGAGGCAAGAAGGGATTCTTCCCTGCAGCCTTCAGGGAAAGCACAGACTTGCTAACCGCTTGATTTAGGGCTTTTGGCCTCTAGGACTGTGACAGAATAAATTCTTGTCATTTGACGCCACCAAGCTTGTGGTAATTTATTAGAGCAGCTGTAGGGAACTAATACATGTCCTAAATCTTCTTTAAAAGCCCTGGTCCTGGGGGTCATCAAATGTCTAACCACTATGCCGTACACCAATGTTATATTGAATGTCTACTATAAATGAAAAGTAAAAATAAATACAATTAAAAAAAGAGAGATCTGGTTCTGGAGAGGGGGCTGGGTGTGGGGGACTTGTTGAAGCTACTGTAGAGGGAAACAGGTAGGGTCACAGAGACAAGTGAGGGCAGAAAACAAGAGCCAGAGACACACGGATGGAAGGTAAGCCAGTGTTCACATGCAGATGTGAGAGCAATAAAGCCCCGAACCAAACCCAAGCCAATAGACTTCCTTTCAGAACAAACCTGCAAACCTGAATTCATAAACACAGGAGGAAAAGTAGCTTGATGAAAAACAGTCAACAAAATCAACTCTTGGGATCTAAATATACTACAAATGCAATGAATTCTACAGCAGCGCCCGACACAGACTTCACTGATTTGTTCCATTAATAAAGTCTGCCATGTTTGTTATTTTACACCAGAAATTCTATGTTAGTTTATATGGATGTAGACTTTAAAACAATTATGTTTAGGATGCCCAAAGAGATAAATTCAGGTTTCGCATCTATGTGAAAGAAAATAAATTATGAAACAAGAACACCCAGAAGTGAAAGAGTAATAGATGGATATAAAAATTATTATCTATGTTAAATTTTGTTAGCTGCCAGGAGAACAACAGTAGAAATATTTTCCAGAAGGGTTTCTGTCCATGAGGAAGGAGGTCCTAGGAAGATTTCTGCCTCAGGAGCTAAGATGGCTCTGGATATTTTTTGGTTTTTGGGAGATGGTTGATGGAAAATTGGATCCTTTGAGAGATGTGCGTGCCCTTACTGGACACAGAAGCAGCAGAGGACCCCACATTTCCTCTTTCATTCCAAGCTGCCTGCTGCTCTATTTTAAGTGGTCTGACTCAGCCCACTAAGCAGTGTTAGCTCTGACTCTTCTGTTATGGACATCAGTTATCATTTCTTGAGATTAGCACTGGCCTTAGGGCCAGGAGTGGGGTGGGTGGGGTGGGGGGAGTGCAGCAATGGAGGAAGCGGGCACAAGTGATTATGACCCAATGGTCTGGCCCTGGTCCGGGGCATGTGTTCACACCCTGTGTAAAGACTGCCCGCCAGTCCACCCTTGCTGTGGGACTGACTCTTGATGGTCTGGGTCAGGCACATAAGAAATTCTGACCAGGTTTGTTATCAGTGTCAGATGAGCTAATGCAGGCACTGCTCCCTAGTCAACTCTGCAGAGCAACAGAAGCAGATAAATTGTAAACTTAAAATGAAGAGCCAAGATTTTTATCTCCTCCAATGTGCTTAGCTTTGCGGCTGGACCTAGGCATTTGTTGACTTGAAAAATGAAACTAACGGTAATGCACTGTATTAATACAAATTCTTTGGCTTTATCTACACAAACTCTGATGTTAAGAGAAAATGAAAAAAAAAATGGAGTAACAATTGCCGTATCCGGGGAAGTAAAATAGCCAGGTGAGTATTATGAAAGCTGATGTCGTCTGGGCGCTCTGTGCCAGGAACTGTGCTAAGTGGTTGAAAAAGTTGGACAGGCCCTTGGGAGCCACGCGGCCTGGGTTCCCATACTGACGGCTATGTGAACCTGCCTAAGTCGTTTGCACTCTCCAGGCTTCCTTTGTTTCATATGAAATGAGATGATAATGGGCACGTTTTCAGGATTATAGATGATAACACAGAACATTTAGTCTCTGCTTCTGAATTGTATGCGCTGATAAATTTCCTTTACCTTTAATGTGATTTGAACGGAGTTTCTCTCTTAATTGCAACCGGAGGCATCTTGATAGGAGTATTGTTGCGACATGCCAGATGACTGACTCATTCTAAAGGGATGGTAATCATTGGAAAAATACTATTTCATATTAATCTTTTTGGAAAAATATTCGGATGACTAATTTTTCCTTTTTCATGTGAACATTAAAGTTTAACATTTGGACAAAGATCATACTTCTGAAATAAAATGGAGCTTTAGCCACATGGACTGGGAGACAGAGAAGAAAGAAAATCAAATTGTGAAGGTCAAATTTTTCCAGACACCTCCACTGCGCAGTGCTTTTCTTATGTTTCTTATAGTTGTGTCTTAGAGGTATTTACCACCAGGAAACAGAAGCTTAGAGAGTGCTTTTAGGGCCTAGAACCTAAAGCAGCCCCCAGCACAAGCTGAGCTCTCAGTAAATCACGGCTGCATGTTAATGGCCTGCCCAAGTTCACGCAAAGCCGGGGTGCAGACCTGGGTTTTCCCCCTCTAAGTCTCTGCTCCCATCTCTACACCACCTTGCTTCCCTGCATCAAAAGTGTGACAATCTGTCCACTGGCATAATTTACCGAATTGTTACCTAAGGCAAATAAGTAGCTGTCAGTTCAGAAAGTTTATCATCCTCAGAGTCAATTCCTAATTTAACCACATTTACCATGTATTTTTCAGAAGCTAGACTTCTTAGATCATTGCCAAGAGCAAGATAACATATATAAATTCCAGGTTGCTAGGCTCAAGAAGTTTGTAGCTCTCAAAGGAATGTTTTCCTGTTACAAACTGCATGCTGTAAGTTGACATTCAAATGTTGCCTCAAGGACCGAAGAAGAGCCAAAATCTTGCATTACTGACCTGAGTAGTTTTTCCAAACTGAGTTTTGGGATTCTTACCCAACCCTGAAATGACTATGAGATATACTTTCTTTCAAATTTTCTTAAAATAAAAAAGGATCTAGAATAAAAACATGCAATTCATAACGAGGTTTCAGTCAGTGTGGATGTTAACAGATGCTATTTTTTTAGTATCCACTTATACTGAAATTGCAGTACTTGGAAATGCTTTGTCATGCTCAGATCAGTCAGCTGGATCTCACACAGTAAATGACAGCCAGAAGTTCCTGTATCTATGAAGGGTAGCCTTATTTTCATCGACAAAAAAAGATAAATGACAGGTATCTAATCTTGTTCAGTTTTATAGCTTGTGATTCTTTCTGTTGTAGCTTTTTTGCTGAGTATAAAATTCAAGGTCCAGGTTGCCTATGGTAAGTGTAAAACCCAGGCCCTCTGAGAGCATTGTGGGTAATATGGTCTTCTTAAAAAAATATTTACTTATTTTCAGAGAGAGGGGGAGAAAGGGAGAAGGAGGGGGAAACATTGATGTGCAAAAGGAAACATCAGTGTGCAAAGAGAAACATTGATTGGTTGCCTCTCACACCCTCCCCCCAACTGGGGACCTGGCCCACTATCTAGGCATGTGCCCTGACCTGGAGTCAAACCAGTGACCTTTCATTTCATAGGCCAGTGCTCCGTCCACTGAGCCACACTATCCTGAGATTTTTTTTAAAGAGTTTATGATAATATGATCTTTCAGATTTCCTATTGTGGTGAGTCAGTAAACAAGTTGGTACTGTCTGTATGCAATAATAGCTACAATTTTGAGTGCCTCCCAAGTGGTAGGTGAAGTAAGAAAAGTAGGGTAACAAACTGGATTATGCATATTTGCTGAAGCTTGAAGACTAGGTTACTGACCAAGCCACCTAAAGTATTCAGGTACTCAGTTTCCTCCACTTTACAGTGGAGAGTAATCGTTACTACCTTATAGGTTGTTGTGAGGATTAGAAATACTGTATTGCATTGAAGACTTTGTATACATGCCCAGGATTCAAAACATCATCACTGCTGTCTTCATCAAATTTGAAAAGCAAAATTACTTGACTAAGGTCATTTAGCTAGGAGTGGCAGAGCCAGGGCTCACATTCTGATGTAAAGTTGACTGAGATGTCCTTTGTCTTCTGCTGATGTTGTTATGCGTGATAGAGAAAATTGGCATGAGGGACCCATTCGTGGGTGTGGGCATTCAGGGGTAGGTGGAAGGAATAATGACTTAACTGTGTCTGAAATGTTGCGTAGGATTTGGATAAGTGAAAATAACTAGCACTTTATCCTCTGGGCTCTTCTGAACCTCAGTGGCATACACAGTGATGATGACAAATAGATGTCCCTATTCATTTATTTACAATTGTTCCTTGGCAGGGTGCTACAATTGATTAGTGGTCTAGAGGGGGAAATTTTGGCATCTCTGCCTTTGCTTACTCTTCTCTGCAAGCTTTTTTTTCCCATAATTTTTTATCCTCAGAAGACTGCCTACATTAAAGCCCAAATTTTCATTGTTGCATGCCAAAAGACCCACTTTATCCATTATGGCTTTACACAGGTATATTTGAAGGGACCACTACCTTGTTTAAGAAAGAGATATGGTGAGCATCATTGAAAATTACAACTGACTCGTGGGATCTGAGCTCTACCCAAACTCAGCAGTACCTCATTGTCAAATCCCTGCTTATGTACCTCCCACCCTGGTTTACACAGCTCTATCCAGTTCAAGGGGATATAAATGGTCACAATAGCCCTTCAAATTGCCTTTTCAATCTGTGCACATTCTCACTTTTGTTCCTCAAGAGATTGCATCATACAATTGCTATCACAGCTAAAGGATGGGTTATTTAACATGTCACAAAGGTACTGTAGAATAAACGTAAGTAGACAGGGGCTGGGAGACACATTTTAAAGGACTCTTTCAGTCCTCTTCAAAATAGTTCTGTCATAATGTTTGGTCTTTGAAGAAAGTCCTGGGAAATATATACTCAGCTGAGTGCATATGATGCTCGGTAGGAAGTGATTCTCTTGGGATCCTTGAGTTCTCTGACACGAGTCATCAAGAGTGAAAGAGCGTGTGACAGCATCCACAAGCATGTCCCATCCCAGTGGACAGAAGCTCCATCTTATCCAAGGATAATTGGCCCCAGGAAAGGAGAGCTAAGAGTGGGTCCACTTCACAAGGTACTAGCAGTTCGCAGTGAACAGTTCATCTGTCATGCAGTCTTCAAAATGTTTGACCGGAGTGCTATCTTTAAAAAGAGAAAAATGTTATGTGAGCAGAGGGCTTTCTCTTACATTGAATACAGCAAATATTATGAATCTCTGCACTAGAGAGTCTTAGAATAAGAGTGTACCAAGTGTTGACTGTTTTTTAGTTTTCTTTTTGCCGTATATTTTCTGGGTAAACTATAAAATGGCACCAAATACCATCTTCCACTGAATTGACTTTAGCAATTTGGTTATAAATGGGGGGATTTTTGCAAAAATATTCAAAGGCTTATCTATCTTTCTTAGGGCTTCTCCCAGTTCTTGCCTATTGGGGTCATCCTTCCCCCTTTCAAAAAATAACAGTTGTGTTGAGAAATAAATCCCATATCATATAATTTGCTCATTTAAAGTGTAAAAAGGCAATTGTTTTTTTACTACATTCAGAGTTGTGTAAATGTCACTGTAATTGGTTTTAGAACACATTTTAAAATCACAAAGTGAAACCCGAACTCATTAGCTTTCTCTCTCTGTTCCCTAACTGCCATCCTCCCAGCTGCAGGCAACCTCTGACCTGTATTCTGCCTCTGCTGGTCTGCCTGTTCTGGATATTCTGTATACATCGAATCATACAACATGTTGTCTTTGTGATAGAGTTCTTTTACCTAGCACACATATTGTTTAAGGTTCACCCATGCTGCAGAATGTGTCCGCACTTCATTCTAACGTGCACCATTCCATTGTATGACTGTACCACATGTTTACATATTCACCAGTTGATGAACATTTAGGCTGTTTCCACCTTTTGGCTGTTATAAACAGTGCTGCTAGGATATGCATGCACAAGCCTCTGTTTGGATACTCGGTTTCAGTTCTTTTGACTATATACCTGGAAGTGGAATTGCCAAGTCTTATAGTAACTCTATATTTGATCTTTTGAGGGATTAAACTATTTTCCAAAGCAGCCACACGATTTTACATCTCCACCTGGAGTCATTCTCTTTTGAAACACTTACTTATCACCATCATGTTTTTTTCTTCCACTCCTAACTTGTCTCCTTCTCCCAGAACCTTATTTATGGATGACTTTGCAAAGAATCTAAGCAGTTTTCCAGCCTACTCTCACCAACTTCATGAAATTCTGGACCTTTATCAGGGTTTGCCACTTCATTTTGCAATACATTCATTCTCTATAATAGATGTTCACATCCACTTTGCATATTTTTAAAAGCAACTCCATGAAATATTAACTGCAATTTAAAGGTGAGAAAAACCTAGCTCAGGCAAGTTAAATAATTAGCTAGTAGAATGTTGAACTAGCAGTTGAACTATTGTGAGAAAAGGGATCGGCATCACAGGAAAAGTAATAGTTTTGAGGATATTGTTACCTAGGCACTACAAAACTGCTATGAGCTTCCATTTAGGCTGCCTACCTCTCTTATTTCTCCCAGGAGCTCTAGTAATACAGAAGTTAGGATGTTTGTGCTGCAAATAACAGAAAATGTCACCAAATGTGGCTTAAGCCATTATTGTTATTATAATTATTATTGTTTCTTTTTACACAATACAAAGTCCCAGAGAAGACAGTTATAGAGTTGGTCCAGCAGTTCAACATTGTGAGGGCTTCTGAGTCTATTTCAGTACGATTCTACTTGCTTTTCCCTCATGGTTGCAAGATGGCTGCAGCCACTCCAAACAGCATGCCATCCTCCTCCTTATTCCAAAAGCAGCAAGGGAGGGAATATATTTCTTTCACCTTGTGAGTTTCTTTTGTTTTATTAAGGAAGAAATATTTTTTTCCAGAAGACTCTTCCTTACAGACTTCCTCTGATGATTCAGAGGCCAGAGAGGAGTCATATGCTTATTCATAATGAGAAGCTCCTAAGATAAGCTGGCAAGGTGAGTGTTTGGCAACTTTAGCCACTATATTCTGGCTTGGAAAAAGTGTGGGCCAGGGGCTGCCGAGTTAGCAGCTTACCACGTCTGCTGCTGGTGGGAATCAATATCCCTAGTTAAAAGACGAGAATCCTGAAGCTCAGAGATGCTAAGTAACAGTACATAGTTGGTGTAGCTATGTTTATCACCACAATAGCTAGTTGGTGATAAAGCTGAGGTTCAGGTAGGTAATTTGAACTCTAAAGTCAATGCTGTAGCAAGCACATGGTCTTAGAGGCCACATTCCTTTTTGAAAAATGCACCCAAAGGTAGACAATTTTGCTATAATGCTGCTACAGGAGAGAAATAGGTGGTTAAAAAAACATTTACTTTCCAGAATATAAGTTAAGATTATTTTTGTTTATGTGTCATGAAACAGGTTTTAGAGGCATTTTTTGGATGAATTGTATATATATATATATTTAGCTTTATAAAAATTAAAATCTCTCTTCCCTTACCTTGTTTTTCCAAAGTAGATTATTTTGGGAAGATGTACACTGAGATTTTACAGCTGGAAAATTTCTCTTAAATTACTAACACTCTGGATTTTTGCCTGAGGGCAGGTGAACAAAGTGATTTCAGTATTCCTTCAGCCAAATGAAAGTATTTTCCTTTTGAATAGCAATGTGCTTACCTGGCAGAGTAAAGTCTACTGGCAAGTCACTTTCAATTCCTTCCTTCAAATATAGTTATGTTGTGAAAATTGATGAGATATCACTGAGGGTGTGCATACTGTATCTCATTTAACCCTCACATCACGAACAAACGGAGACCCACATTGGTCTCCATTTCCTCCTTATGAAAACTAAGGCATAGAGAGATTACGCAGTTTAGCCAAGGCCACACACTAGAAACCAGCAGAACTGGGACTTGACCTAGTTGGTTCCAAAACCATGTTCTTAATCACATGGTATTGTCAAGGTAAGAAATGTCCAATCCTCTAGAAAATTTTTACAACAGTTTGTCTCAGACAAACTGACAACCTATGCTTGGAAGCAAGAGCTCAAATCCTCCAGAGAATAATGATTTTGCAGCTTCTTTTATGCATTTGAAATGATAAGGAAGATTACATGAAAGTGAGAGAAAGCAAAATGTGGATTGGGTTATAGGATAGTTAACATTATGTGCTCTCTTGAAGGTGTTTACAGCATATTTCAAAGGTGTGTTAACCTAGAGGCAGAAAAACAATGAACAGAGCTGGCTTAAGGCAAAGACAAACCTTTTATTAAAAAGTCATATGCCTGGGATGTGACTACCCACTGTGACCTGCCCAGTTAGGACTTTATGATCAGATCGCCCCTGTTAGGTCACTCCCCACAGAAACCCTTTTTTCCATCCACACTCTCTTCCCACTATCTCACAATACTATTTGAACTCCATGTCTAACATGCCAAGATGAAAAAGGGTTAATACTAGATTTTTGATTAATAAATAGATCTCTTAGCATAACCTTGTGGGTTGCTTGGATCAACCTGATCTAAACCCAATGACACTAATAAGAATCCTGTTGCACTTGGAGAACTAAAGTTGTAGCTAGGAGTGCATTTTCTACTTGGAACTCTTACATGCTCTTAGTGTTGTAGGGAGAGGTGCTGGGGAGAATGTTAGCAGGAGACAATCCCAAAGAAAATTCTACTGGGGGAGGGGGCGAATGGAGCTGTAGCCTCATACGGAGACCTATTACAAGAAGCACTCATATCAGATACGTTCAAGTGATGCCCCTCTGTGCCTGTCTCCCAAGTCCTACTCAGAGTAGCCTAACTCTGAGTGTGGGTTGTAGAAACCGTGAGTAAGAGGGATGGGTCAAATGGCCAAGAGTCTACAATTGAGAGTGAACTCTCTCCGGCACCTGAGGTTTCAATGAGTTCCCAGTTCTTTCTGACCTTGCTATCGAAGGATGTGGCCTTTCTCCTTCACGGGGATTATTTGTCTATTTGCCGAGAAGGAGCCATTTATCCCAGGGCCCCCTTCAGCTTCATGTCACACTCTGTGTAACCCCACGTTGCCTTTGGCTCCAGTGAGACCAAATATTTGTGTATCTTAGTTCCTTTTTCTTCTTCAGTTTTCTACCTTGATCATGATCTTCTCCCTTTACCAGCTCAGTGTGTTTAGGGGACAGCGCTGGTGAGTTAGGCCCACATCTGGAGCCCATGCCTAATACTTTTTAGCGATGTGGCATTGGACAACTTACCTGCTTGTCTAAAACTGAGTTTCTTCACCAATAAAGCCAGAATAATAGAGCATTTGCCGAAGACCAAAGGAGATCATGTCTGTAAAGTATCTTAAACAAATAATGGCTCTACCAATGTTGGTTTCCTTCCCATCTCCCAATGCAACAGCGTAGTCGTTAGAATCCCATTTAGAGAGTTGCTGGTAAACCCAATCATGCTGATACTTAACTGCAGTAGAAGAGGAGAAAAAGACTTAAAGCGTTGCTCTTGCCTTGGCCACCTTTGAAAGTAGAGTAAAAATTTCTCAGGTAACTGCAAATATCCTGAAGTCGATGAGAGATTTGGGAGAGCATGGGGATCTTTCTGGAATTCCAGAAGTCACACCATGGGGGTCAACCTTTCCTATTGGAAAGTACTGAGAGAGAATGGAAAGAAAAACCAATTGTGTTCTGAAAAATTCTAGAAAGACAGGACAAAGTCGAAGGGCCTTTCCAAGGACTAGATGAACAAAGTTCTCCTTGCTTCTCATTTTTTTTAAATGTGATTTTTGTTGCCACTTAGGTTAAGATTAGAGATTGGAGACTTTTTTCTTCTTTATCATGCCACAGGGTGCAAAGAACAGTCACAAATCCCCACCCCCGACCTGAGAGTGCAGGATTCCATGTTTACTGCTCAAGGAAACAATTTGTATCTAAACAGTTTTTGATGTGTGGGTGAGCTAGCTAAGTAAAGGAGACGCTGCTAAATTCAGGCTGTTCATCAAACAGTTTTAATTTGCCAGGAAGACAGGAAAGAGTAAACCAATATGATGAAGGCCTATTGCTCAGCTTTGTAATGGAGAACATAAAATATTCACCTTGAAGAATTGTTGACGGGGTCCACAATTCACATAACATTATGCTACCTTTCTGAGTATGTCATGGGAATACTTTTTGCCCTCTGTTTGGAAATCACTCATTTTCAAAGCTTCATGATTCATTTCACAACATCCCTTTGCAGGTAAATAGGCAAAGTCAACACACTGGCTTTGAAGAGGTAGTTTATGATGAAAGGGTCAATAGTGTAGGCTTTGCACTTGTTTCAGGTTGGTTCCCTGGAGATAATCTGAGCTGGAGTTTTGCATATGCGAGTTTTACCAAAGGTACACTTGGGAACAATACCTGTAGGGAAGTGGGGGAAGTAAACTTGGGCAGAGGGTGAAGTTTACTTGATGCAGTTGCAACAGCGGCCACCAAAGATCCCATGGGAAATTCTTTGCAGCCTCCCTCATTGGAGCAAGGTTGTGAGACTTGGTACCTCTATCAGGGGGGCATAACCTCGGGCAAGGCACCTCCCTTTGTTGAGAAAGCTCCCTTCGTGAAGGGAAATCCTGGGAGAGAAGAGTTATGAGTCCTCAGTAGCCAACATGGTGGCCAGTGTCCAGTGTCCAGCACAGGACTCGTGCTGGCCGGGGTTAGAATCTGGATGCTCCATGGTCTAGTAGTTGTGGGGATCTGGGCAAGTCATTTAAATCTCTGAGACTATATCCCAGAATTTGGAAGGTTCAGTGAAGTTTATTGCTTGATAGGTGATGCTCAGTAAATGTTGCTATTATTATTTCATGGTGCTCTATGACAAAATTATTAGTTGAGCCCTTCGTCCTTAGCTCTGTAATTGTACATCTCATCGCTGACTGAATTCTTACACCTGGGTGTGGTATGGTCTCTTTGGACTCCATTCTCCTATGCTCAGCTCTTTGTTTACTGCATCCTTTGGCTACAGTCTGAGAGAATGAGGGCAACTCAAAGAAAAAAGAGCTGTGAGACCAGAAGTAGGAGAAAAACTGAGAGCAAATGAGAGAGAGTGAGAGCCATGATTTTTGATGATCTGGAGACCCTGAAGCCAGTCCTGCCCTGGACCTTCCAGTCCTGTGAACCAATTCTCTTTTTGATTAAACTAGTTTCCATTGGGTTTCTGTCGCTTGAGATCAAGAACCTTGAGCAATGTTGCAGGTATTGTCCTTCCTCGCTGAATGAAATGAATCTTTGTTGTCTGCCCTCTTATTGGGAAGCTGCTCATAGTGCCAAGTAGTTCAATGTTTGTGAGATCCCTAAGGTAAACTACCAAAGGAGTAGCGAGCTTCCAAACTGAACACTTCTACCCTGCTTTACATTCCAAGTCTGTGACAGAGAGAAGTCTGGAGAGCTGATGGCAAAAGTCATTCCTTGCCAGGCTCGGGGCTTTGGACTCATTCATTCAGAGTCTGGGGTGGACCCTGTGTAGCTTTGAGTCGAGTGCATCTTTGCACTATTTTGGTCACTGCCAAAAAAATGTATGCAATTTTGTAGGGGGTGAGGGGAAGAAGCCAGAGATGATATTATTAGGCTTCTTCAGGAAAACAGAATACTCTATTCTTTAAAAAGTCTTATGGTAGTTTGCCAATTAATAAGCAGCTAATTACAAATGATTTTTAATCATTCAAAAAACACTAACAAGGCTACTACTTGATAAATATGATTAAAGCTTTTAGTTTATGTATATGTATGAAAGTATTAAGTTGAATCATTTCAAAAGACTGTATTCAATGTGCATTTCATTAAATTGAAAGTTTTCTTGTTCCACACTGGTTCCATGGAGTTAAGAGTTCTACTCTGTGTAAAACATACAGAAGTCATTTAGCTCCCTTTGGAGAGAATCCATAATAATTCCCAGGTTCCTTTCTCCTCTGAACTTCTGCACTAGCTGCCTGCATACATAACACTCATTTTACAGTTCGTGTATGGTGTCTCATACTTCAATTTATTTTTTAAATTTGAAGTCTGTATACAAAATAAAAATGTATATAAAATTAAAGATAGACAAAAATAGCTTTTTCATTTCTTATTTTTAATTTGTAAACTGTTTTGTTCTATATTTTCTGTTAATATTATTTGTTATTTTAATGATAGCCAATTGTAATATTTCACTAATCTTCCCAATTAAATTTTCTAATTAAAAAATTAGAAATTTACTTAATTTTACCAATTACTATCATAGATGTATGTATATGTATGTACTTATGTATGTATATATAATGCTCATATGCATATACAATTTTATGCAATACACATATGTTCAATATGTATGTGTATGCATGAACACACATGGAATTCACAAATGTATTGTAAACCTTTAATGGCAGAAATCGTATGTTTTGTATAACCTTTTTAAAAAATTTTTTCTTTTATTTATTTTTAGAGAGAGAGGACGGGAGGGAGAAAGAGAGGGAGAGAAGCATCAATGTGTGGTTGCCTCTCACATGGCCCCCACTGGGGGACTTGGCCTGCAACCCAGGCATGTGCCTTGACTGGGAATCGAACCAGCGACCCTTTGGTTTGCAGCCCGCGCTCAATCCACTGAGCTACACCAGCCAGGGCTGTTTTGTATAACCTTTTGATTCTCCAGTGACAAGCATAGTCTTCACTTTGGAGAAACTCAATAAAGTGTTTTAATTATAATTGTCATAATGATAATGCATATTTTTAAAAAGATGCAATAATTCAACATTGGCATGCCTTCTCCATTCGATGGGGCTATTGATGATGAAAGAGCAAGAAGACTCCAATACTTGCTCTTGAACTATCAGTGTTTCTTATAATTTCTTGGAGATTTTATTACCTCCTTGGTCAGGAAAGGTATGGCTTTGAGAATTCAACAGTGTGAAAAACATTAGCAAAATGGATTTGTATTCCTAGCCTAAGACTAGAAATGTCTAGAAACTTGGAAGATAGAAGGAGAGGGTAGAGGAATAGATAATGAGTTTTGACAAAAACTGCAGCTCAAGTACCTCTGTCTTTGTGTCCGCTGTGTTCTTCCTTCTCATTTCTACACGTGCAATAGTTTGTGGAAAGCAAAGTACAGACAGCCCTTCATGTCCATAGGTTCCACGTCTGTGGATTCAACCACTCATGGAGAGAAAAGATTTTTTTTAAAAAGTTACATTGTTCCTGATGTGTACTCTGTAGTTAGGCCAAAATAGTTGCATCTGCACTGAACATATGCAGACTTTTTTTCTTGTTATTATTCCCTAAACAATACATTATAACCACTGTGTATATAGCATTCACTTTGGATGAGGAATGATAAGTAATCTAGAGATGATCTACAGGAAGAATGTGCATAGGTTATATGAAAATACTATGTTATTTTATATTAGGGACTTGAACATCCTTAGACCTTGGTATCTGTGGGGGTCCTAGAACCAGTACCCCTCGGTCATCGTATTATCAATAGTAACAACAGACTGCAAACACAAGGACTGAACAGCAGAAGCATTAAACAAAAAATGTTATCACATCATTTAGGTGCCCTTTTTTGAATTGTCCCTATCCTCACTGTAGGGTAAACAAAAGAAGGAAATACAAAAGTAAAGAAGGAAAATAATAAAATAATAATATTCATCTATTTTTCTCATTAAATATTTATCTATTGCCCTCAGTGTGGCAGGTATATTACACAGCACTTCACAACTTAAAAATTACAGCCACAAATATACCTAGAGCTAGAGCCAAGCTTTGGGGTGAAGCCGGAAATCCTTCTTCGAGGAGGTTAAAGGAAAACTAAGAATTGCCTTAGAAGGGGCAGAGGTGAGGAAAAGAGAACTGTTTTCTTTCAAGTAGGCTTTAATTTCTGTGTTTTACTTTTCTTTCCTAATCTATTTTCATTTTTTCTTGAAAAATTTCACTTTTCTATAGACAAGTTAAAAGAACAAATTCTCACTGGAGGTCA
>PVKM010037293.1:0-14617 GCA_004027735.1 Carollia perspicillata | reverse complement strand
AGAACATATCCCAAACTTGGGAAACTAGCTTCTCCCTGACATAGGTGGGCACAGTAAATAGGGCAAAAATAATCACTGGTGACAGAAAGCCGGGTTGAAATCTTGGCAAAGCTCACAACTTAATGCCTTCTACAGAGAGCCTGTGGCTGGCCTTCTCGGCCACATGCTTCATTATCTCACACTGACTTCACGCCAGCAATGTGCAACCTTGTGACCATGTAGCTTGACTGGAGAGATTCCCCATCTTGGCAAAACGTCAAAATCACTTATTATTTGTGCTGAGTCCAATAGACTAAATCCCAAATTCCTACCACCTTGGGGCTCATGACCTTACCACTCACCTCCTGTCACTGAGGCTTCCAAGAAATAAGAGGGTCAACTCTACCAGACAGCAAGTTAGAGGACAGCAGCGTGGCCGAGGGTGGTGGCGCTGGCCTGGACAGCCAATGGCTAGGCCAGCATCTTCCGTAGGACTCAGTGGAAAGAAGAGGTCTCACTTACTTGTATGGCGTCCTCCTGAGGGACAAGGGCTGTTTCATGTGCCTGCTCTGCTTCAGCAGGCTGGTTCTCTCGTGGGAGGTCAGGCCCAGAAAAGCGATCTGAAAAAGGGTGGGAGCTACATGAAGAATGCCACGTCAAGGCTACATCACTCTTAGCAGTGCATCATGGGACACTGGAAAACATGCAGTACTGCCCCCAAATCAGTATGACCTCGCCCTCTGGCCAAGGATGGGGCAGGGACAGGGATTCAGCAGCTCTAAGTAGACTCTCCCACGTAAATCTAGTAGCTGGGCAATTTTTTTGTCTTATATTATTAACCTTCAAGATAGCACAGTGTATTGACTTAAATCATAAAATAGTTGCTTTAGTAATTCAAACCATGGCTTATGGCCATGTTTAGATTCTCGAGAAATTCAGCATGCAACTTTTAGATAAATACAACAACATAAGGTAAGTTCAGTCAATTATCTCAACTGGTGTATTCATCTTAGTAGCTCTTTGAAAACAGCCAAATGAAAAAGTTAATAATCTGAAGTAAAGAACATTTAAATCCATATATTTGGGGAACGGTAAGAATTAAGGTAACTTAAAAACTCCCAGATCATTAAAAACACTACTATTTACTGAGTCATCTCATTTAATCCTCAAAGCAACACAAACATCAAGTTCCTTATCTTTCAAACAGAGATTATCATCTTCATTAGACTGTCTAAGGATTCGAGATCACACATTCAAAATGTCTAGTGCAGAGGCTTACGGAGGGGAAGTGACTGGTCCGAGGCCACGCAGCCGAGAAAGCTGCAGAGCCGCGACCAGAGCTCAGTGTGACTGGCCACTGTCAAATCCATGACGCACCAGAGCACTCAGGAAGTGAAAGCCCGAGTTGTTTTGTTATTAAGAAAACAACTTTGCTCTAAATCTCTGTATCTGAAAACTATCCAAAACCGTGAGTCTGTTTTCCTACCTTAAAAATACATAAATGAATTATTAGCCTTTCTTTTACAAATTAAGAATTTTATAGTCTCGTATACACTTGCACTTGTTCCAAAAGTCCTGAAAGGAAGGAAGAGACTAAGAATTGATGGCTCAAGTCTTAGGTTCTACATCTATCTCCTCTTACGGGCCCTACAGCCATAAGCAAGGCACTCGACGTCTCCTAGGCTGTTTCTTCATCCATAAAACAGAGGAGATGATACTTTGGCACAGTCTACATCTCAAATGGCTGTGAGGAAACAAATGGCAGTGCTTTGGGATATGTAAAGCATATATGAACATTAGGTATTATAAATGATAGTAATTACTACTAATAAGCACTGATGTTAATCGCCATTCTTATTGCCCGAGTCTGTAGACACCAGAGGGACAGGAATTTAGGGGGAATGTTCAGGAACCTCAGTTCTGTCTGTATTATTAGCCTAACGCCTTTCCTTAGCATTTTTCCTTCTTTAAGGGACTAAGGGACATTTTTCCTTTTAAAAAAACGTATTAACATTATTATAGAATTGGTTACTTCCCCATAAAAGTGGAGTACATTTGTTGAGCAATGCCCTAACTATCTGAGGCCTTGCAGGAGGCGGCGCAGACCGACCACGGCTGTCCGCTCCACACAGGCAGGCCACTGCACCCATGAGAATCACGTTCAGCTCACAGGGGACGGCAGGCAGCAGGGAAGGGGCAGAAATATCATAGAAAGCTGAAGCTGACTGCCACCCCGGAGCTTGAACTTTCTAACGGCCATGACCTTCTCTGAGAGTGCAATTACCATGTCCATTGGTTAGTGATGTGTTTTTCATTTCCTCCCCACTTCTGCCCACTTAAGTACTGCATAATAATAATAAACAGGGTTGAAAAAACTGAGGGAAAAAATCACCTCACACTTGCATAATGCTTTACAGTTCACACCATGCTTTCACACATCATATCATTTAATTGTACAATAGAAAAAGCCCTTAAATGGGACTGTTGGAAGACCTAAGTTTCATGTTCTGATTTTCCCACTCATTGGGTGACCTTGAACAATTCAGTTCACCTCTGCACCTCCATAAAATGAATAGGTTAGATTAGATAACTCCTAGGCAACAAAATTTATTCTTTTAACCTTTAAACCCTCCTGTGAGAGGAGACAGGCATTATCATCCCCATTTTATGGACAAGGAAACCAAAATTCAAGAGTCAAATGACATGTCTAGACCCACAGAGGAAGGGACAGAGGTGGAACTAGAAATGAAATCTTCTGATTTAAAATTAAAGTCTTTCTACCTTAGTACAGGTTATAAGAAGAGAAATAAATACCTGAAAGAGCTGATTTAATAATAAAAATGTTGACCATGAGAAATGGAAGACTGCTAGCATGAAGATATATAAAACCCAAGGGGAACAAGCCACAATCTGATTGAGGTAGGTCCACAGTCCATCTTCTCTGAATGTCGTAGCACAATGATTTGACCAATCTGTGAATACACAAAAAGGAACCCATTACTTTAAAAGGCAACAAACCACAGGTCATCATGCAGGAAGACAAAATCACCGCAGTTCTATTTGGGGAAAAGAGAACAGAAGATGTGATGGCACAGGTCAGAACCCAACTTTAAGATTTTATCTCCCAAAGGCCAGCTCAACTAACAAAAATGACAAAATTGTACCTTGGACTTCTGGTCAAGATGGAGGCATAGGTAGACATGCTTTACCTCCTCTCGAAACAATAGAAAGAATTACAACCACGTCTCAAAACTAGCAATACCCAGAACCATCAGAAAATCAAGCTGAATGGAAGTCCAACAACCAAGGATTCAAAAAAGCCACATTCATCCAGCCACGTAGGAGGAGTGGAATTATGGAGATGGATGGAGAGGCAACGGCAGCGGTGGAATGGACAGTCCCACATTCACGTACGGTGGATGAAAATTGGGAGGGATACTTTGGGAGCAAGCAATCCCAGCCCCAGGCCAGACCACGCAGCCCAAGGTTCCAGCACTAGGAAAATAGATCCCTGTTACCTCTGGCTCTAAAAACCAGTGGGGGTTAGGGCGGTAGAAAGAATTGCCAGATTTCTGTTGCTTAAGGGGCCCGCATGGTCTTAGAACATATGTAAACCCACCCACTCCAGGATTCACCACCAGGGCAGCAGCTAAAAGGACACCAGTCACACATGGGAAGAGGGTGAAGTGACTGGAATCAGGATGAGTGCTAGGTGAATATCCAGAAGCCAGGCAGCGGCACGGGTCCCTTTTCAAGCTCTCCCCACACACCACAAGGCAATGAAGCAGTTTGCCCCACCCCGGAAAGTACCTAAGACTCCACCCCACACAACTTATAGGCGCCTTTTCTACATAGGCCACGCTAGTACAACAGGGAGTAAAAGCAGCTCTACCTCATACACAGAAACAAACACAGGGAGGCTGCCAAATTGAGGAGACAAAGAAATAAGGCCCAAATGAAAGAACAGAATGAAACCCCAGAAAAAGAACTAAATGAAATGGAGATAACTAGCCTATCAGATGCAAGAGTTCAAAACACTGGTGATCAGGATGCTCAGAGAACTCCTTGAGCACGGCAACAACATAAAGGAAGAAATGAAGGCTCCACTAAGTGAAATAAAGAAAAATCCACAGGAAACCAACAGAGAAAGGAAGGAAGCTGAGATTCAAATCAATGATTTGGAGCATAAGGAAGCGATAAACATTCAACTAGAACAGAAAGAAACAAGAATTTAAAAACAAACAAACAAACAAACAAAAGCAAGGAGAGGCCCAGGAACCTCTGGGACATCTCCAAACATGTCAACATCCAAATCATAGGGATGCCAGAAGAGGAAGAACAAGAAATTGAAAACTTATTTGAAAACATAATGAAAGAAAACTTCCCAAATTTAGCTAAGGAAACAGATATACAAGTCCAGGAAGCACAGAGAGTCCCAAACAAGTTGGACTCAAACAGGACCACACCAAGACACATCATAATTAAGATGTCAAAACTTAAAGATAAAGAGAGAATCTTAAAAGCAGCAAGAGAAAAGAAAGCAGAGCATTACCTACAAAGGAGTTCCCATAAGGCTATCAGCTGATTTCTCAAAAGAAACCTTGCAGGCAAGAAGGGACTGGCAAGAAGTATTCAGAGTGATGAAAAGCAAAGACCTACATCCCAGATTACTCTATCCAGTAAAACTTTAATTTAGAATTGAAGGGAAGATAAAGTGCTTCCCAGACAAGGTAAAAGCTAAAGGAGTTCATCACCAAGGTATCATTACAGGAAATGTTAAAAGGACTTATTTGAGAAAAAGAAGATCAAAACCATGAACATTAAAAAGGCAACAAATTCACAACTATCAACAACAGAATCTAAATACAAACAAACAAACTAAGCAAATAACCAAAACAGGAACAGAATCATAGATATGGAGATCATTTGGAAGGTTATCAGCAAGGAAAGGGAGTGGGGAGAATGGGGGAAAAGGTACAGGGAATAAGAAGCATAGCTGGTAGGAACAAAATAGACAGGTGGATGGATGTTAAGAATAGCACAGGAAATGGAGAAGCCAAAGAACTTACACACATGACCCACGGATGTGAACTAAGCAGGGGGAATGCTGCAGGGAAGGGGGGTATGGGTGGAGGGGGACAAAGGAGGAAAAATTGGGAGAACTGTACTAGCATAATCAAGAAAATATACTTAAAAAAGCATACCTTATTGTTAATTAAGGCTATGATAACACTGCATGGCAGTGAAAGAATAAAAGCAAAAAGAAAAAGGTCCATAAAACCATCGCTAAAATCAGCAAATTCAGCATAATGCGCTGGCCAGAGAAGTTAATTGTTCAAGGACTTGACAACTGAGAATGATTATATTTAATAAATATTTGTCCTGGAAAATTCTTTGTCATATCCATGTTGCAGCAAGATATGGGCCTATCACAGAACTAAATATAAACCCTTATTAAGGGTTCAAATCAACATGCCGTTGCTGCGGGCACAAGAAATCCTATAAGCACCTAGATACCACTGGAACACAAGCTAAGAGCACGTAGTTACTGAGTGTACTTCGGCACTGGCACCATAATTTATTCTGCAGCAGGAGAAAGGCCAGGTGAGGAAACTCACGAGAAAGACACTCTCAGGAAAAGAATAGAGAGCAAGATTCATATGATCACGGCTCAGTTTTTCCTCCCCAGGAGAATCTATTTGTCTGCCAATCATAAGAGAAGACCTCACTATGGCCTCCATGATGTTGACCTCTAACCCATGTAGCTAACTAAGAGCAGCAGTAAGGTGAACATAGGTAGGAAGCAGGAGAAACGAGGAAACGGACTTTCAAGGTTACATAAAGCCAATGACTTTTATAGGCACCATGACTGTTCCTAAAGGGCAAATTGGTTTTGAAAGAATTCTGTAGATTTGTGCCTGGAGGTTTTGTAGATGTCTCTGATAAGCTCGTAAGTAATTTTAGACTTTTTCCCAAAGCAATACTTAAGAGTTCCCGAGACTGGAAGACCATGAGTCCATGACTTTGCTATCAACTTCTGTCCATCTTTGTCCCAAATATCTGTTTTTTGGAGTATCACTTAATTCCCGGCTATCTTTCATGAATACACACCACGGCATTCTAACAGCAATCATCACCAAGTAGCAATCAAGGTAACAAAGCAGATTACACTCTTTAGAGCTTCTCAGCAGGACCCCAAAGAAAGGCGCACTCCATGCACCTGGTACGACATAAAAGATCATAATTTCCAACAGCAGGCAGAGAAAACAGCTGAGTGGGAAATAATATCTACTTTCTTTCACCTTATGGATTCCAACTGTTCTCTTCAGGGAATTTTTCTGATGACACAGTATGACCTCAGACTGAAGTTTCCATAGAACTGATTTCAGATTTAATATCAAAGATATGGCCATAAATGGCCATATGGATTATCTCATGTAATACGATACTTTAATATGTACTGATACATTCTTAACAGGTGGTCACTGGCTAATGACAGGGAAGTCATCTTTTTTTTTTCTTTTTAAATATTTTATTTATTTATTTTTAGAGAGGGGATGGGAAGGAGAAAGAGTGGGAGAGAAACATCAATGTGTGGTTGCCTCTCATGTGTCCCCTACTAGGAACCTGGCCTGCAACCCAGGTGTGTGCCCTGACTGGGAATCGAACTGGCGACCCTTTGCTTCACAGGCCCGTGCTCAGTCCACTGAGCTACACCAGCCAGGGCTAGGGAAGTCATCTTGTTCCAATCAATGACTTTCACCTTTAGATAGCTCCAGCAGCACAATGCTTTCTAGCAATGATCTAAGACCTTCCTCCCTGTAACTTGCATTACACTGACACTTTCGGTTACTTCCTGTCCACCCTGAAAACAGACCTCACAGGATTAAACGGATGGTGAGTGCACGGAGCCAGAAGTAGCCACAACTGGACCAGCAAGGGGGAGGGTGCACAGCTGGGCTCTAGCAACAGGGGTGCTAATGGTTAAACTAAGAAGGCAGGATGACAGTGAGGACTCATTAGAAAAATGGAGCACTTAAAGTTCATCTTTCCTGTGTGTGAAATGATGATAAATGACCCAATGTCCTCACTCACTGTAAGAAAATGTTGTCAAAATATAAATGGAATAAAAGTAACGAAACATGTTCAGCCTCCCTACACAGTTGTAAATGCATGTACAGGTGGGACTGTTACTAAGAAACAAAATGTAATACGCAAATTGGTTCGGAGCCAGAGAATAAAGACAAAGAGGAGGGAAGAACCAATGCATGCAATAAGAAAGCAACCTGGAAAGAATGAACGTGATGGAAAATCACTTCTGTCCTTATCAATACAGTCTTATGCTGGACAGAGGCACCAGACAAAGGGGACTATTTTTAGAGGAGAGAGAGAAGGGGGAGAGACAAGAGTGGTGTAAAATCTGGCTCCTTTTCCCCAGGATCAAGTCCAAGGCACAAGCTGGTCCACGGGCCAGCTTAAAAAGGTTTTCCAGGAATATGCTTTAATGTCAGGCCTTCAAAGGGCAGCTCTTTCAACAGAAAGCAGCACTGTCAAAAAACCTTTTTCTTTCTTTCACCACAGGACCTAATAAGAGGTTTTAAATCCCAATGCTCAGGATTACTGATGGCCTTTGACAAGAACTGAGATCAGGGAACACAAACTTCTGACTATTAGATCCATTTGAGATGGTGACGGTTATATTGAGCCACAAAAGCGTTCCCTAGGGATCAGACACCCGAGGTGTGGGTGGGGAAGGGGCTGGCAAGGCAACCGAAGCCTTCTCCATGCCTGCAGCACGGCGAAAAAGAAACCATTTCACATAGGTACTAACAAGCTCTAAAAATGAAACCCCAAACCAAATAAAACTTGTAATTCTGGATGTTTCTGGGGAGGGAAGCTGGGAAGGTGGGGAACAGTGTAGCAGGAATTATCTTTCAAAAACTAAACAAAATTTAAACTAAAGAAAGCCAAGAAGGCGGCGTGGGGAGATAGGGAAGGGTGGAATTTGGGGTGACAAAGGGAAAAGGAAAAAAAGTAAGAAAGCACTCTCCTAACATCTTCCTGAGTCATTCCCGACTTTTTGTTCAAGCAACAAATTAGTACTTAATTGGCAAAATACAAGACCTGAGCATAAATTTAACAGGAGGGGGGATGGAAACAGATCAGCCATGAAGCTTCTAGAGCCAAAGTCTCCCAAAGCTTTCAAAATAAATAAATAGTGAATAGTTAAACAAAGTCAAAGTAAACTACAAGCGCTATGGGATTTTCCAGGTAGGACACCTATCCAAGGTTCAAAAAGCACAGTCACGCAGTTCTCAGGAGCTACCGAAATCCTTCTTGCTTCCATTTAAACCCTGTTCTCTGTCAATCACCTTGGAACCCTTGGCTGTCACTCCCTACCTGAGACCCCTAGAGGCCGCCTTTACACTGCTATTAAAAAGTTGTTGGGGATGCAGAATAAGTGATCTAATATTTTCTTCCAAATTATTATTTCCAACCTTTTAATGACTGTTACAGTTTTTTCCATCAGTTACAAGTTGTGACCTGAGATTTGTCAACGAATATGTGCTTTCAGTTTTGTTCCTTAATTACTGTGACCACCTTCCAACACCACCCCCAACCTCTGTACCACCCACCTCCCCACCACCTGTCTTATTTACTTACCACTTCCCTTGCTGTGTATCTGGGCAGCTGATTTTTCTTCCTTTCACTGGGGCATAAATCCACACTTGCCTTAAATGAATTTGTGTTTTTGACCACTTTCCTAATTTATCAAGGTCATTTTAGAGTAAAATTTCTTCAAAGGTACTGACAACTAATGTCCTCTAGCATTTCATGCAGCTGTCCAATGCCCAGAGTTTACAGGCATCCGTTCTGTCTTTATTCGGGGTACAGGTTACAGTCACCCAGCCAGACTATGACATAGAAGCGCTTACAGGGGAAAGCGTATGTGTGTGTGTGTGGGTACATGAGCTTGCTGTAAGGAAAATTTATACTTACACATGAAAGATTCATATATAATCCAGTTACACACAATGGAGAGGAAAAATAAGAAGAATATGTAATAGCGATGGTTGCCGAAACCTGCATCAAAAAAAAAATCAACATAGTTAATATTCCTTACAATGATTTTCCAGCTCAAGACCCTATTAACCACTTTTCTGTCCAAAGTCTTCACCAAAGTAAAGAAATAAGCTGTCGCTTTGCTTTTAAATACCATTAAACCAAAACCAAACGGCTCTGGTATGCCATGGTCAGTTGTCCCTGATAACTGAACTAGTATTTATTCATTACTTGTTTAAAAGAGGTCATTTCACCTGTTCTCTAGGACAAGTAAAGAACATCAAAGTGTATCAAGGACATGTGACTGAGCTGGGGCAGCGTTCTGCTCATCAAGATCATAAGAACGTATCTTCTCCCATGAAAGCACGAGTCTTCTAAAGACCCACGACCGTAGACCCTAACAACAAACCCCAGGGTTTTACTGTGATGGCTCGGAGGAAACCCACGGCTGCAGATCGGGACAAGAATATTCCCTTGGTGGAAGGCCACCCCCCGTTCTCTGCCATCTCTGGTTCTACCTCCTGCCTGAGCCTTGAGGAGGACAAGTGGACAATGAGAATGAGGGACCAGACACAAAACATGGAGAACATGCTTGCAGCAGAAGACTGATGCTACTAAAGTGGTTTCAAGCAAGTAATTTTTTACCTTTTAAAATTTTTCAACTCTAAAATGGAGGTAATAATAGCACCCTCATAGGAGTGGTACCTGATGATCAAATAGGATACAATACATGAAAGCACATTATAAATGCTAAGATACTATAAAATGATATTGTTATTAACATCAAAAGTCAGTCTTCCAAAAGTGTGATACCGTAGAGATGATTCTCTGATGAGGAAGAGCTACCAAATGGATTCCCTTCCACGTTTCCTACGAGTCACACACATAACCAAATATAGGCTTAGCTTTGCACTGGTAACTGAAAAATCCAGTCTCTCACCTATGCAGCGTCCAGTCCAGAGGCAGTGTTGATCGTATCGAGCGACGCAGGAGTTGCACACAGGGCAATGGAGTGACCTTAATGGCTTCCTTACCTAAGTGGGCAATGAAGAGAAGCCCAAACATCAACCCGTGTCTCAAAGTGGTAGCAAATCACAAGCAAAATCTTATTCTTGAATCAAAAAGACACTGGCACAAATAATTCTAAATAGTAGATCACCAATTCACAAAGAGGCTCTGGAATGCCTTCTTAATACCATACTTACTTCTCTATGTCTAATTCACTGAAGCCCTCACTAAAGGGGATTTGAATTCCAGAGCCTACTGACAGTGACTAACGGGAAATAAGGCAGCACCCTATGCACCAGGAGCACTGGACTAAGAGAAAAGAAACCTGCGTTACATTTCCGGCTCTGCCAATCTTTTAGGGAAAGTTCTTTCCTCCCTTTAGGCCATGATTCCTCAACTGCAAAATGAGAAGTTTCACTAAATTATTTCTAGGGCCATCATGAGCCTCAGACTCCAAGTTAGTTCTAACATATGCTTCGTGGCAGGAAAAAGCAAACAAAACATACAAGGAGATTTTTAATCACAGACAACTTCAGAAGATTATAAATATCTTTCTCCCATATGTTCAAGGCAAAAAATTGTTCTGACAGTAATGCAAAATTAGAACCCAGTAGAAACAAAGGTATATAAATATACCATGAAGATTTAATAAGTGCTTACATGAGCAATGTAACCAAGAATTTGCTTTTACAATGGGGGAAAAATTATAAAGACAAGACTCACTCACAAGACACGATGTACAGAATGTCCTGAGGTCCAGACAGCCAGTCTCTGCGAGGGTGATGATGTTCTAAAAGACACGGAGTTTGACCTTACGTTTGTGCTATGCAGGGGAACGTATAGTGCACGGTTATATACCGTAATCACAGCTCTCTCTCCAGACTGAGGCAGCTAAAAAAGCAATTTCTAAGACTTGCCAACAAATCATTCTGTGCCTGAAATAATGAGACTTTTCAAGGCTGCATTTTCAACCACAGCCAATAAATTAGAATGCACAAAAATTACACCCCCTTCTCTCCATCAATAGCAATGATCCCCAGTTACAATCTCCCGGAGAAGAACAAACACGGACACTCCTAAAAAGAACCAAAACCTGTCAGTGTACTACAAAACTGATCACTATACACACCAACAGCTGTTTTTGAGGAACACTGGCTTTAGGTAACAAAGATGCCACTCTCCCCAGCTTGGAAACATTCACGGGCAATGGAGGACACGCCATGTCACCTGACAACTGCACATCTGATGAAGAGAAGGGGCATCTCCTCGGTCAGTAAGGAGGACTCACCCTGGCTCCTGCCTACAAACGCCATGTATTAGATGAAGGAATTGAAACTCTATGATCATTACCTAAGCACCTAAGTGTCTAACTATAAAGAAGTGGAAGACTGTATCTGCTGATAGAAATTACATACGAAAAAGTCTTGGTGAGGTATTGCTTTAATAGAAATTTAATTTTTTTAAAACTTTCATAAAAGCAAATGAAAAAGTGTGACAGTGGAGAAATCTCATTTTGCTGATTTATTCATTCCACACTGATATTGCACCTATGAGGTGCCAGGCACTAGGGATGCAGTCAGGACGAAACCAACCTGGCTATGATCTTCTGAGGTTTACATACCCTACTATTAAAAAAACAGTAACGTCACAAAGAAAGCTCACCGTTTTCCTTTCTTCTTCAGAAGCCTTAGTGAAGCCTGGATCCGTTGCCCAAGTCTTGTAGAAGAAGTAGAGGAAGCCTATTATGCTGAGAATAAAAGCAAAATAGAAAGAAGTGCCTGCAAGATGTTAACGCCAGGTTAAGGAACATATCAGACTTCCCTTAAACGCACAGTTATGACACATGCAGACTGCATCACTTGTACCTAAGAACCTCTGCCCTCTGCATGCCCTCCTCACCTTCCCTTATCTAACACATCCTTGCCTGCAGACCTGGCCCCATCCTATGTTCTAACCCTAGGGAAACTTGGTCATAGTTGACAAATGAATCCCTCCTCAACAGTTGAAACTCACATGAAATATTGATAGGAAGAGTTGCCATATATGAAGAACATCCTGAAGACTAAAAAACATTCAAGATCCAAATAAATTAACCTCTAACGGTATAATGTAGCTCTCCTGAGAGCATCCAGGAAAATATTTTCTGATCATTCTAACAAAATCATTCAAAAAAAAAAAAAACAAGCCACTTGGCTCGGAGATTCAAACTAAAAATATATTTTTTTATATTAGATAAATTCTTGCCCAAAAGCTCCTACTGCATAGTACGTAATCGTGACTTATTTAGGCTGAGTTAATTTAGAAACAAAAGAAATTGCTCTCTGTGCAAAGTGATTATAAATCAAATATTTGGGAAAGGCAGATGTTATAAACTAAGATAAAAAGTGTTTCAAGGATAAATGGTCCCTACTTTGAAATGTTTTTTAATTGGAACAAATTCTTTGTTTAAAAAGTTAAATTTTGCTCCAGCAAAATTTTGTGCAGTAATAAACCAATATACCAGTAATAAACCAAATTTCCTTGCCCAATTTAAATCATGATTGACACAGGAACTGTATTTGCCGTCCAAGGTGTTGCCAAGATGTCTGGTACCAAACCTCAGAGCAGAAAAGGGGGCCTTAAGACTCTAAACCCTCGCTGTTCAAAGTGTGGAAGCTTGTTAGAGGCAGAACGTCAGACCTGCCCCCGCCCCGCCCCAATCTGCAGCCAGAATCTGCTCTGACTCTCGAGAACCAGCACAAGCACGGCTGGTTCAGGGGAGCGCTTCGGTTCACACCCAGGGCCTTCAAACAGCATTCACATTCGGCTGGAAAAACACTGATCTGAGGGCGAAGTGTGCCACCTACTGACCGACATCCCCTCACCAGTAACAGGGCTCATATGGGTCCTAGATCCAGCGGATTTACGCTGCACACGTGAGTAAAATACCCCATCTTGTCAACTCCAACATCTTAAGATTCTGTCTAGCTGTGGAAATCAGCTCTTGTGATGTAATGGCATCTTCACAAATACTGAATACTTTTTAAGTTCTGCGATGGAGGATTTCAAACTGTGGTGCAGTTACACTGTTGTTAATATTGATTCTACACATTTGAAATAATTCAATATAACTTGAAATAATGTAGAAAGTGCACATTTTAAAAATTCATCAAGAAACACAATTTTAAAACTGTTGTTACTCCACTGCCACATGGTCTGGTAAACAGAAACATCGGCCATTCCTTCTCAGTGTCATGTCAATTACCCTTGAATTTACCAGCCTTGGGACCTGCACAGATGATTCTGAGGTATATTGTGCTGTCATTTTACGCACTCATGGTTACTTGTAAATTTAGTTATTTTTATATCATATAATGAAATGCTTAAAGGTACATTTCTAGCCACTATATTCCTTCTTCTTATACGTGTAAGGAAAATAAGTTTATAATGGCTTTCTAGAGTCCAAGGTGACTTTCCAGGAAGGTGAAAAAGGATCCTGGAAAGAGGTGGGAAGCATGAAAATTGCAGAAAATGCTTCCCTCCTCCGGGAGCTAGAAACAGATATAAACTAAGAAGGAACCCTTAGCCCCACTTCTAGGAGACTGGATTCCGTCAACCCAAAAGCACAGCGCACCCCTAGGCTGGACTTCGCCTGAGTCCTGCTCTTCCAGTGACAATCCTACTCCTCAGGTGAGTTTTGTCTTACACCACGGGCTGCCGTCCATTAGCAGGGCACGAAAGAATGCAGTGTGCGGTGACCGGCATTCTTTTTTTTTTAATTAATATGGAACGCTTCACAAATCTGTGTGTCATCCTTGTGCAGGGGCCATGATAATCTTCTCTGTATCATTCTAATTTTAGTATATGTGCTGCCAAAGCAAGCACAGTATTCTTTAAAAAAGAAATACAATAGGATAACATACAATTTCAGAGTAAATTACACATTAAGAGTACTGTTGTCTGAAATTTCTGCTCCCCGTAAGTTTGGGGTGGCAATGTAGACTTATCAGTGCTTCCACTGTGGATTGAGAACCATGCACCGCACTGACCGTCGCTGAGGAGGGCGTTCCCCCAAATCCCTCCCACGAGGGGCACCTTGGAGCCCAGAAGATGCGTCAATCAACTACAACTGCTGACCGAGTTCAAAGAACCATCGGACCTACGAGAGAAATTCAAGGCAATACAAGAAATTTTTGTGGATCCAAGTAAAACATTTCATTCTACTGTTTCCTTCTAATGAGTAACAAATACCAGACACCTACTGTTTCCACTGTGTGCTCTGAGAATATTTCTGAGGTGGAGTAGATTTTCAACATTAAACATCTTCAATCAAAATCATTAAATAAATACAAATGTTGAGTTGTATTCCCTGGATCTCGTCTAATATCTCAATTTCTAACAATGGCATTGCTATTCTTTTAAAGGCAAAGAGGCAGGCATTTACATTTAGGCTTGAAGGATATGAGGAAAGAATGAGATGAACCAAGTCATGAACATCCAAAAAATGGAACTCAGCAGAAAGGCCATGGGTAAGTACACAAGGCTCTTATACCCGACCAGGAGCCTAAAGGAAAAAAGCACAAGCACA
>PVKM010037292.1:0-14513 GCA_004027735.1 Carollia perspicillata | reverse complement strand
ATCCAGAGCACGTCCGTCATGCCTCCATGCAGCCGTCCCCACAGATGCCCCGGGGGACCCAGGCCCCTGCCAAGGAAGGGGACACTGGCAGTCCTGGCCAGCAACGTCCTGTTTTCACGGATGGGATTCCCATTCCAATGGATGAGACAAACAGAAATCTCTAAGTTATGTAAGTGCAATTGTGAAAACGTTTTGCCAGAAAAGGTCAGGCCTTTTTGTTGGAGCCTGATGGAAGTTGGGAGGCAGATGAGGTGGCAGGGTCAACAGCTCTAGGCCAGAATCATTTACTTTAGCAACAGGAGTCCACACATCTCCTGGCAATGTGTTTGGGGCTTTTTTATTTTTAAGGAATTAATATTTTCTAAATTTTAAGTAAAGTATATGCTTTGAAAGGCCTGCACAATATAGGACTGTGTTTGCAATAATATGGGTTCCTCAAAAATTTCTCCCTCCTTATTCCTTTTCCTACCTTTACTTGGGAACTAAGGTGACACATTTTGGAAAAATTAATTTACAAGGAAAAGCAAGTAATGTCCCTTCGATGATACATTTAGTAATGATTTCTTATACGTGTAAAATGTTAAAATACGACAATGCTGTGAGAGACACAGAAATGTGTTCCCAGTTCTGGGTCCTCAAGTATAATTTGGTGCCTTCTGAGCAACTCACAAGCACCGTGCTAGAGAACCACTAGGGGGCGCCCTCAATGTTGATTAAAAATTCCCTAATTGGACACCCACATTTTAAATTTAGAGACATTCTTTGTGAAAATGATGTTGAATCTTCACCAGAGCAAAGAGCAGAGGATGAGTTTATAAGAAGTAGAGTCTGGGTACCTGCTCTACAGAAGTTTATAAATTTATTAAAGAAAACAAACATGGGTAGTTTGTTCATGCAGGAATCAGAAGTTAGTTGTGGTTAAATCAGTTTTGTGATGGCCAAAGTATTTAGCTGCTAATGCAAGATCCTAAACAACTCTTTCTCTGTTCAACAACTGACAACAGTCAAGATGCAATTGGTCTACCATCTGAGAAATGGGCAGAGCCCCCTGTAAATCCCAGCGGACACGTAACTTCAGAGAGAAACACACCTTTGTGGTCACCAATGGAGATTTGGGGGTTATTTTTTGAATGGCAGCTTCACCTAGGCCACTCTGAGTAATATACTTTTCATGCACACATCACATGTCAGTCTTTTTGTTTAGAATTATTTGAATAGTTTAACTGCTCACCAGCCAGGAGTAAGTTCCCCAAGGCAGCTCCACATGGGAGTACACAATTGTGAGTAGCTAATTTTTACTAAATATTTGGCCCAAGAACAAATCAGCACACAACTAAATATGAAACACAGTAGTGCATTTAAATGCTACACAATTTTAGCAGAAATCAATATTGACTTAAATAGTCAAGAAAGAGGTGCTAGTATTAGAACTGGGACTTGGGGGTGCCGTTAAAATCAAGTTTAGGAGGGAGGCTGTTTCCTTTGGATATCAAATTTTAGACTCCATAGCTGTGATCTGCTCAGGCCACTAAAGAGAAAATGCAAAATGCTGGAAGCACAAAACTGACCACACTTTGAAACATGTGGATGCAATTAGAGGAAGGTTTACATTTCAGCAAACTAAAGTCCTACCACAAGAGCTGTGCACTTAAAAGGGGTTCTATGATGCTTTTTCCATAATGAAACTACCTGCTTAAACAGCAGAAAAGAGATGTGGGCAACTGCCCTGCAAACCAAAGAGGGCCTGGGGCAGGCCTCAGAGGGCTGGGTTGGTGTAGCTCTCGGCTCAGCAGCTTCTTCTTCCTGGTCTGCACAGCTTCAGTTCACTGGAGCACAGGCCTGGTCTGTAACCACAGACAACCTGACTGGCTGTCCTGCGCTCCTCAAGACAGCAGCCAAGCAGCCTAAGGCATAGTTAAGTGGAAGCAGGCTTAAGTTTAAGCATGAGCTCACGGGCTACTCTATATGTTTACTAGCTGGGCCCCTGTGTTTCTTCTCCCAGGCATGATTTCTGGAGGTGAGGACATCAGTCTGCTCACCTGTCCTCAGCAGTGTCCAGGACAGTGTCTTCCCTTGGGGAAAGCAGGGAAAGGTGGCAGGAAATGCCTGTCTGGATTCCTCGGGCCACAAGACGTAAGCCATATGTTTGTCCTAAGTGTACATTGTCAGCAACAAAATGGTAATTTTCTGAGTGAAACTGGCATGCCCTTTCCCTAAAGTGCCAAGAATTTGACATATTTATTACTAGAATTAAACATGATTGAAGCTAAAAAAATACCCAGATGCATAAAAAGATTATAAAAATGATGTAATATATAACAATGATGAGAAGTATGATAACGATGGCTCGTATACTTCTCTTGGTCACTGGACAAATCCATACTATTTCTTTCCTCCTGTCAAGCCCCAGGGCAGAGCAGGGAAGGAAAACCTTAGTGCCTCAGGCTGTGAATGAATAACAGTGAGGGCAGATGCACAGGTGAGAGGTCCCAGGAATGAAAGAGGCCCATTCGCATCTGTCTGGGGTGGGAAGTCAGCATGAAAAGGTAATCCTCTCTAACCCTGGGTCAGCACTAACCCTAGAGAGGTGAAAGCTGCACTTTAGGGGCTCCGAGGAGGAGGGCAGGCTTGATAGGAAGGCCGAGCCATAGGCGACTAAAGAGCACGTTCTGGGGTGGCAATACATGGAAGTTCCTTCAGGGAAAGTACAAGTATGACTCATCCTTGGGGAATCCTATCAACTCCTGGACTTGTTAACTCAATCCTGGGCGAAAACTTACTGGGGAAAAGGGAAAGAAAGGTCTATGCAACAATTCAGAGCTCAGGATCTAGCTGGGCTCTTACAGGGACACATGAAAACGGATGAACAAGATTCATAATGCACAGGGCCCGATTTGTCTTCCTTTAAAAAGACACGGAAACTCATAGAAGAGGCCCCGTCATTTCTGCTTTTCAAGGCTGTGCACCATGATGACAAACATCCAAATTGTCTCCATGATAAAATACCTAATCAATGTGTAAGGAGAAGGAACTTCTGCTGAGACGTGTTGGAGTCAGGCAGACACAAGAAGGAAAGTGAATCGCCAAGATAAATCGAAAGCAAACTGCCCAGATTTTACGCCACTGCTTTTTTTTTTTAATTTTAACAACAAGCAGATACTATTTTTTAAATTAAAAAGAAAATCAATGCTGTTTTCATCTTGAAAACAAGCATTTCCTTAAACGATGAAAACAAAAGACAGGCCTTCATTTGTTTCACGTACACAACAGCCAAACATTTCTTCTGGCGGTGGAAATACTCTGACAAACGTTTGGTTTCAACTTCCTCTTGAAATCAAAGAAATCATTTCTTTTTCAACATAGCATTTATCCCACTGAACATTTTTTAATTGCAATGAACCAATCTCGATAAAACATAATTTTGGCAGAGTCATACATTCTGTGTTTTTCTGATGTTTCCAAATCTCCTACAGTAAATATGTATTACTTTTGTAGTTTATAAGTACCAGGCGCTAACCGATTGCACCACTGGAGCTCCTACTTTTGGTTTAAGAAAGTCAGCAACTTTTAAATTAAATCTGGACTTAACCCTTATGATTTTAATAAAGCGCCCACATAACTGCTTAATGGGAAAGGGGTTTTATTTTGGGACAGATTCCTGGAGTTAGATAGAGGTGGTGTATTGCACAACACTGTAAGTGTACTCTACATTCTACCGGATCGTTCACGTTAAAACAGTTGACTTTGTTACATGAACTTCATCTCAGTAACAAACACCAAAACCCTCCAAAAGCACCCGGTTCTTTCCACCTTTCGGAAAGCACATTACCTTCTCCGTGTAACAGCGAAGGATCTAAGAGCTCCATCATGTACTCGATTTCCGTGTCCAGTTCCAGCATGTCACACTGAGCTATGACGTAGGTCAGGACGGGCAGAAAGTCGTCAGCACCATACATCCTCCCTGGGGTGAGGAGGGAAGGGGAGAACAGGAATAACTTCACCCACATTTCTTTCTTTCATTTCCTACTTGCTGCTTTTATTAGATAGCGAGGAGTCATCCTGGGCAAATGTGCTATTCTTAAACAGAGGTGAGTGTTTCTGGAATCCTGTGCAGCCCACGACCCTCCCCACTGCCCATGTCTCAGACCAGCCGACACTCACGATTTCAGAATGAGCTTCCAGGAGTCAGTGAACACTGGAAAGATTTTTTTCCCCACTCTCATGAATTACATCATTATGCAATAGGACACAGTACTTTTAAACAGCTTAACTTTCAGCAAGTAATATTACAAACTGATTTACAAAGTTATCTTCTTATTATGGTAACCCTTTGTGTCCTGTTTCCTCACGCTCTCTGTGCAAGTTAATAACATACACCGTGAGAGGACTGAACTCAAACCAGGAATAAAGGCTGTTCTCTGTTCAAATTGCTCACACAATTTATTTACATGTGCTTATTCAGCATATGTAGAATAGATACACATGGGTAATGTGTGGCAAAAAGATTTCAGTTCTTCTTTCTATTTTTCATTACAGTGGTGATTCTTAGAAGGGGTGAGGGGTGACCTTGTCCCCAGGAGAAACCAGCATTGTCTAGAGACATTTTTATTGTTGGGACTGGAGGGTGGGGTGCAAATGGCATCCAGGATGCTGGTATACTTCCCATAGGGAGAGGACAGCCTCCATAACAAAGAATTATCTGGTGAGGATGTCTTTAGTGCTGACGTTGAGAAACTGTACTTCAGAAGAACATAACCCTTTGCAGATACTTTCTAGGGTCTTTTATAAATGATTTCATGAACTACAAAATGTATTTTCTATATGTGAAATATGCTGGCAAATTTAAGAGGTGATGTTCATATGCTATCACTGCTAGTGTGAGAGCTCATGTATTGTATTTTCTCAACCATCTGAATGCACACACACTTCTATCTACTCAAGGAGTGGGTGTTTGAACCTGTGTTTTCCTCTCACTTCCTTCTCCATGAAGCCGTTTCCCTCAGAGGAAAAGGTACTAGTCATCCAAGGAATTACACTGGGCTCCCTGAAGACCTAGAACAATGCAGGGCTCTATCACTATTTATGAATCATAGTTAGGATCTATAAGAAGCAGCACAGGGGAAATCCTAGGGCTTATTTCCCAACTTTGTAACTCTTTTGTGAATTCCAATTACATTGCTTCAGCTTGTGGAAAAGAAGGCAGAGCCAATGAAATGGCTGTAATAAAACTGCACCATTCTTGCATGCTCCAAGTTCCTGCCATGCTGTAGACCATTGACACAAACCCTCACTGGCCAAAATGTAGTCATGATTATTGCTAACATTTCCATTGCACCTGGGGCTATGCAGGCTTTGTCCCATCTACACCCACCTTATGAAGGAAAGGGTCATATGCAATGACACATGCAGACACTGCATCCTAGAAGGTAAAGTGTGAGAAGGATGGCCAAAGTCTCACAGCTCATTAACTCATTTGCAGAGCTAGGATTTAAACCTGGACTCCAGAGACTGAATGTGTATTTACTACTCTGCACTAAATGTGTAATAAATTGGTATCACGAAAATCTCATTACCCTCGTAAGATTATTTTTTGGTGCTATTAATCTGGTGCTATTAATCTATTAGTTGCAAGTGACTAACACTTGCATTTCTAAGAGTTGCTTGGTGAAATCGAGAGATTGAAAGGAAGAGCAATCGGGAATCAGAAAGCCTGACTTGTGACTGGCCTGGCCACTGGCCACATCACTGGCCCTGGTGGGAAATGGCAGCCTCACCTGAGTTGTTCTCCATGACAGTGTAAATAAGCTTGCAGACTCTCAACAGCAGCATGACTTTCTTTTCTGGAGAATACATCTTCTGCATAGTCATGAATTTGACTCTGATTTTCTCCACATCCACAAAGTCAGGGGTTGGGGCGCAGACCCCCAGCTCCTGTGGATCCCTCTGCCGCACGAGCTGCAGGTTCTCCTTGAGTTGTTTCCACGAGCCGTCGGCCATGTGGAAGTCTCTCAGCATGGCCTCCACGTGCCCCTTCAGGGGCTTCAAGATGCACTTGTGCATGGCTTTTTCCAACACCACATCTGCCAAAGAAAGCACAGCTACTGTGACCATTGTCTGAAGAAAGAAGAAATGCAGGTCTGCTTTCTTGGAAGGCACATCTATCTGCCATTCTACGCACTGGTTAGAGGGCAGACACGTTGTAACTACACACCCGCCTGCCCAACAAAACTTAGCAGCACGGTCACACTCCAACCTTTCCTCTGTAAAGCCAGGAAGAAAAACATCTTCCCTGACGAATTCTTAGTTTCTCTTGCATACAATCAGTGCAACTAAATATATTTAGCTACTTTTATGCCCTCTCCTCCAGAAGCTCAGGCAAATATTTTAGAAGACCTTTTTTTTAGAACTTGTTCTTCTACTGATTGAGTTGACAGGTAAGCAAATGTTATTTTCATGAAAGGACTTTCTAATAGTGAGGGTTCAAGATACCTTAAGATATTATTCTGAGGAAATACATTCAACTAAATACACGTCATCTTAGACTGGATTCTGGACCCAAACATAATTCTTTATTTCATTTGCTGTAAAGGACATTAGTGGGACATTAGACGAGATTTGAATAAAGTCTGCAGATGAGGTAATAGTGTTAATTCTGAATCAGAGTTAATTTTACTGCAGTTTTGTAACACAGTGTTTCTGATTTTAGGAAACAAACGCTTAGGGTAAGGACACAATGTCTGCAACTAACTCTGAAATGGTTCAGGAAAGAGGATGGTGTGTGTGTGTAAACAGAGAGAGAAAGAATGATACAAATGTGACAAAGTGCTAATAACATTCTGGGAATCTGGGCAAGAGAAAGATGTGATTTTTTAGTACTATTTTTGCAACTTTTCTGTAAGTAAAATTCTTTAAAAAGATTTTACGTATTTAGCTTTAGAGAGGTGGGAAGGGAGGGAAAAAGAGGGAGAGAGAAACATCAATGTGCGGTGGCCTCTTGCACACCCCCAACAGGGGACCCAGCCCACAACCCAGGCATGTGCCCTGACTGGGAATCGAACCAGCGACTCTGGTTTGCAGGCTGGCACTCAATCCACTGAGTCACACTGGCCAGGGCTGTAAGTAAAAAAATTTAAAGTATGTTTTTGTTCAGAGTTAGAAACACCTTTAGGTATGGGAAGCATTATTTCTCCCTCTTTCTTCAGGTAGTTGCCCAAAGGAGTAGCTTTCTTGGCTGATAGTGACATGACCAGGATCATAGGTCTGGGATCCAGACAGAAGATTATTTATGCCTTCTCAATATCAGCTTGTCAATCGGAAATGTTTGCACATTCTCATCAAAGCTGCCTAGATTGTAACCACATTTAATATCTGAGCTTAAATATGATTTCATTGTGGAGGTCCATGGATCTGCTTACTTATAAGACTGGGAATAGTTGTTATCTCTCTGGCCTTTGAAATTCCTGACACTGGACCAGATCATACTGAATCCAAGTTAGCATGTATTATGAGAAGGTCAGGGACAAAGAAATCTAAGCCAGACACACAAACACCAAAAACAACTTTCCGCCCTGGCTGGTGTAGCCCAGTGGATTGAGCACAGTCTGTAAACCAGAGGGTCGCCAGTTCGATACCCAGTCATGGCACATACCTGGGTTGCAGGTCAGGTCCCCAGTGGGGGCCACAGGAGAGGCAACCACACATTGATGTTTCTCTTCCTCTCCTTCTACCTCCCTTACCTTCCCTCTAAAAAAACAAACAACAACAACAACAAAAAAACCACACAACTTTCTCGTAACTCAAAGGTTAAAGGATGCCAAAAGTTATTGCTGACCTCACAATTCCCCTGTTCAAGTTTTTCTCTGTTCCTCCATCTCCATATCCTATTTGGGAGATCTGATGAACTAGAGAGCTTTATTCAACTATAGAAATTCAGGTTGAAGCAAAAGAGGTTATAAAGTAAGAAGAAAAACACTTTTACTTGACATTTGGCATTGGTTTCCATTGGTTATGTTGTGTTAATAATTGTGCAACTTCATAGCATCTTTGACTTTACTTTTTTTTATTATGATCAAAAATAAATAATAGCAATTAACATTGCGCACTCAGCTGGCTGGGCTGTAAGTGCTTTTTTCATTATGTCATCTAATTCTTACAACTCTATTATTTTTGCATAATACGGATACTATGGCCATTTTATACAGGAGGAAACTGAGGATGAGAGATGTCTAATCTCTCAGGGGGTGGGGAAAGGCATGGACGTGGTCCAGAGAAAGATTTGCCTTTTTAGTCCATTTTTAAAGGCAATTATTTAGAAATAAGACTGTTCTTTTTGCACCGATTTCAAGACTTTACTCCTAACGCCCCTTTCCACGTCCTTAATAAATAGAACAACTGTTAACGTCCAAGGGATCTGGCACCCAGCTGGCTTCCTCCAGTAAGAAACACAGGCTCAGTTCATGAAGGGAGAGGGTACAATAATTTGAGTGAAAAAGAGGAACAAAAAATCTTTCAGAATGCGAACTAGTTCAGAAAAACAAATAAACAAACAAAATAACCCAGAATGATCACGTCTCATAGAAATAAATATCTGTTGTTTTTTATTGTCTCTGATTGCTTTAAATCCTAGAACCAGAAGAGTTCAAACTGAGAACAATGACACCAGTTCAGGCACTTCACATGCACTGCCTCTTCCAGTCTCAAATAAGCCCTACGGGGGTTCGTTCCACAGATGAGGAAAATGAAACCCCAGGAGATCAGTGCCACACACTTAGCAAGAGGGGGAGCCAGAATGCGAACCCAAGAAATCTGGTTACATGAAGTGTATTTATCCACCAAAGAACAATACAATACTAGAGCATTGTTTGAGCTACATACAATATTGTAAATTTTAGAAACAAAATGTTAGCTGAACGATCAAAACTGAAAACAAATTTTCAGAAAATATTTATACGAATCCCATCAACTGTCCCCAAAGCTCATCCATAAGGGGAAAAGGTACAGAGCATGGCGGTGGCTTGACTGCTTCTTGCCTCGATGAGACCTGATGTTGTTATTTGTAGGAATTGTTCACTGTGTTTCCCTCCCATGCTGTGGGTGATCGCTCCCCTACTAGGAATGCAAGACAGAGCCTTCTCCCTTTTGTCACTCCCACTGACAGCACTGGTTCCAGAAAAGGCCAGAGATCAGACAGGGAGTCATCACGCGGCTGGCTGTGCTTACTCAATGCTGTCTAGGGGGAAGTGAGAGCCTCAGAGGTGAAGGTGAAGTCTTAGAAAGCACTAGGAGCATGAGGCCTGGCAGCCAGCTGAACTCTATCTTTCTAAGTGACCTTGGCCAAGTCACTTCATGTCGCTCACTGTCTTTGCCTCCAACTTCTGAACTGCCATCAGAGTCATTGCCCATGAGAGGCAAGACAGAACTAGCAGTCTGAACCTGACTGATTGCTAAAACAAAACAAAATAATCATAAATATTCTCCAGGGGATTCCAATAGAAACCAGAACCTAAACAACATAATACTCAAAATGGACAGTTTGCAACCTAAAGTTAGGAGATAAAGATAAATGATGAAGTTACGTCATATGGCCTCTTGGTTTATTAGAGTTCTAGCATTCTGATAATTTTTAAAAAGTAAAGTAGTACAAAGAGAAGCCCATTACAAGAGATGGGAGCTCAAATTGTGAAATTTAAATATTTATAATCGCTGACATTTATTGGGCATCTGTTTGTGCAGTTCCTATTCTAAGGGGGCTAGGTATATGTGACCTCACTAAGTGCTAATCCTCAGTTCTGCCCTTTGAAGTAGGAAGTGGTGCCACCCTCGCTATGCGCCTGGGCATGGGGCTTAGCAGTCCAATGACTTCCCAGGATGGCGGAGATGAGACGCAAGCCGAGTTGTCCCTATCACAAGCAAATCAGGAGATGGCGTGGTGGGCCTCCCTCTGTAAAGGGCAAAACGATTTTTCTTTGTGTGCTAACATATTTTCCTTTGGCTGTATAATTGGATTAAGGATTAGAACTGGCACCGTGTGGTGCTCAGTGAGTTCCAAGCACTATTACATACTTTCTGACCCTTCGACTGAGATGAGTACATAATTCCTATTTGTCTTAGTTTGTGCTCTCCCAGAAGCTGACCCTAAGACCAGGGCTTGAATGTGAGTAGTTCATCTGGGAGGTGATCCCAGGAAACACTGGTAGTGGACTGCTGAAGTGAGACAAGAGGGAAGGCAGCCAGCATAGCATGTTCTGTTAAGCCAGTCATCACTGGGGGCAGTTGGAGCTCATTCTGCTGGGAAGTCCAAGACACAGTGAACAGCATACCTCAGGGTTGCCTCACTGGAGGGGAAGTGGCTGGGGCATTTATACACCTGCTCCCTTTGGTCCCTGCTTGAGGGCTGCTCCCAAACATGGGGGAGGGCATTTCCATCCGCCCTGGTGGCACAAGAAAGTGTCAGGTAAAATTTCGCAGGTGCTGGCACTTGGCAATCAAACAGGTAAGTGTCAGTGGAGCAGGCACAACAGCGTCTAGCATGCCATGTCACATGTGAAGAAACTGAGGCACAGACATGTGAAGACATGAGGAAGCACACACAGCTCAACAGCAGAGCTGGGTCCTCCAGCCATCAGTCCAGCCTGAACGCTTCCTCTGAACCACCCATGCGCTCCTGCCTCTCAGCCGAGAAACCGACTCTTCCATCTCAGCACAGCTGAGATGTGACACCCGAGCAGCCAACAGCACTTCGCTGTGCTCTGTGCAAACTGCTCGTAAAGCACATCACTTGGGGTCCTAGTGGTCCTCAGGTCAGCTGTGAAGTTCAATTGAATAGTTTTCTACTTTGTGACCTTGAAGGAAGAACATGACCTTTCTGGGCCTCAGATTCCTCATCTGTAAAATGGGACCACTCGGAGGGCATGTGTTGGGAGGGTTGGGTGAGAGCTCACAAAATGAGCAATATGAGCAAATGAGTAGGTGTATGCACCTGACACCTACTCCCTGGGCAAAAACCACTGACTTCCTCTGTTGCTTTTTGAATGTGTGCTATATGCCCTTGAAAAGGGATACCCGGTTTGGTGACTCAGGTCTGTTTTTTTTTCCCCTGCCAATTGTGGTTTGCTTGGTTTGAAATGGGAACTGAAAGTGCTTTGATAAATTAATTGAAAAGCCACCTAGTTTCCTGTACACCTTTCTATTTTTCATGCTCTTTCACTCTTCCTCAGCCCTGCCCACCCATAGGTACAAAGAGCGAAGATCGGAAGTCTAGGCGCCCTGGGGTTTCCTTGCCCTGAGTGTTTTGTCACACCCTCATTCTGTCCCTAGCAGGTCAAAGCCACAGACGAGCCAAACATCCTCAGAGACTGTGCATCTTTCAGAGTGATGCGAATAAAGAGCCCCCAGCACCACTTCAGATGAGAAAGTGTGTGGTAGGAAGGGTGGGTTTGGTTTGCTCTCCTATCTGGGGAGGGCTCGGGTGATGCTGCTGCCCTCGCTATATGTCTGCCCACTTCAGGCCCCTGGCATCCTTGCTAGTTACACTGGTCTGCAAGTGTTTATGACCAGCACCTGATTTCATTGGTTGGTATCTGAACTAGAGAGATTGCCAGAGTTCCGCTGGTGTGATCATTCTAAAATGCTCTCCACTATCTTAAAGACTCAGACATTTCCTGGGAGTGCACCCCGGGCCTTGCCTTCTGGTTCTTCTTCCCAGCACATATCCCACAGATGGCCCACGTTCTTGCTGAAGCTAACGGAATTGCAGTCCTCTGTGCCTCTGCTCCTTTCCACATGCTGTTTTCTGGGTCTGGGGGGCTCACTGCCTTTCCTGATGTGGATTCCCATGAAGCCTTGCTTTCTCACCCCCTCTAGAGGCTCCTCCCCTTTCTGTGAACTCAGCATTCTTTTTCCTTTGCCACTGCACTCACTTCGAGAGAACTAGACTTCTCTCCTCCAGGGGAAGCCCTCTGAACAGCAGACCTAGAGAGGCGTGATGTGAGCCACCTGCAAACCTCAGTCCAAGGACGGCATTGTAGCATGTGCTTAAAAGTGACTGTTGAACTACAGATCCTTCCTTTGGGAGGCTATGTGAAAACTGTTTCTTCTTCTTACCCCTGCAGAATACAACACGTATGCCTCTGGTAATGACGCTATCATCCAGGTTATGTTGGGACAGCCAGCTCTAGTCCTGCAAAGTACCCTGATGCCCTGCAGGGATGCCTTGTACCTGGCTTTGCTTTACGAATTGTCAGCAATGCATACTTCAGCCCATAAGTGATACATGATAAGGAATGTTTTCTCATTAAAGGTAGATCCCGCCAGTCCAGCAGAGATGGCACCAAACTAAAGATGACTGCTACTGGGTGGTGATTCACCTGTATCACTTGTATGACTTGTATCACTTGTTTTGGTGGGCTTCAAGGAAGGGCATTATGAAAAAGCATATACTATACTATATTCATGTGATATCTTATGTTTAAAATCCATCAGCTAATTTCAGTGTCTTCTAGTAAAAGGCCATTAAAAAAGAAGGAAGGGGAGAAGAGAGACCAATCCTCCTTACAGAAAAATTTTAAATAATTTATGTCCATCTCCTGGGCTCAGGAGGTGGAGCTTAGTTCTACTTTTATCCCTGGGGTGTGGGCAGGACTTAGTTGTTTGCTCCTGAAGAACAGCATATGGAGACAGGAGGACCTTTAATTTTACAGAACAGAAACTTGGCAGACTCAACCTTGGGCTGGTGATGCAGGGTTAACAACATCAATGTTAAGTCATGTAGACCAGGCACCCTCTGCTATGATGCGACTTCACCTCTATGGTTGTCCGTTCTCCTCATAAAACAAATGAGAAAGGCAGTGTAGCCACCACTTGAGATGTAGGAGAAGCCTGCCACTTGAATAATTTTCAGTCTTATTTGCCTCCTGGCTTGACCTAAGTAAGCTTTTGTTTCCTCCTCTATAAAAATAAGGACAATAAATGGGGATTTCCAAGGCATTAAGAAGATTTAAGGGGACTTTTTGTATAAAAAAGCTGTGTGAACCATCAAGAACCACACATGGGTGAGGGGATTATGGGAGCTTTCAGTTGGTTCTATTAAAAATACAGTATGCATTTAATATATAATCCCTGACTCAGCAAGAGGCAGGCTGTGAATTTTGGCTTCTAAAAGAAGCCCTGGGCCTGGACAATAAGCAAGAACTTCTACAGTGGACATTGTGTGTGAGGTGAGAGGCCAGGGGCTGTGCCTGTGCTACCTGGTCCCTGTTGAGAGGCTGAATGAGTGAGGCAAGGCTATGGGTGGGACCCCTGGCCAGTGAGGGCTCCTCCATGCCATGCTAACCTCATCAAGACAGCCAATCAGAGCTGTCCTTGTGGCAGGAGAAGCGTGCTGGGAAAAGTATCAAAGTTTTAAAGATTCCCAGGCTTCCATTTAAAATCAATGTAGTATTTCAAATGTCCCCTGGCTCATGCTCTCAATTCCTATATCAATTCCAGGTAACGGTGATACTTCCTGCCTAGGAGGTGCTTATCTCTCTTGGGATGGAAGCTTCTTTGGTCCGAAAACACTATAGTACAGATATCTTCATATGTCTTATTTTGTGATGCTACTCCCAACCCTACCTTGATGGTTAGGGCTCTCCAAATTATAGGGCTAACAGTTTCTATGCAGGGACTCTTAATTCCAGAGTTGTTAACCTTGTTTTAGTTGATATAACTGACCCAATTCTGATGCCCTAAAGTAAAAATTACATAACAAATGATGCCCTATGGGAAAGAAAGATGGTCTTCAACTTATTTAAACTAATTTTCAAAAATAATATAAGCATTCTTTTTATATGCAGCAAAATCAGTCTTTCTCCTTTCTCTCTACCCCTTGCTAACTGTATAAGGATGTTTGATCCTTCCTGACAATATGGTCACATGGACTAGATCAGAAGTCAGATCCAAAGTTTTAATTGCAACTTGGCATCAATATGCCTCTCTGGTTGCATCTCCCAGAATGACTATTTATATTAAAAAGGGCAGATAATAACTCAAGGGATTAAGCCAACCTATAAATTAACAATTAAAAACAAGTCACACTAGATATTAAAACTTGAGCCAGACTTCCACACTCATTTTTTAAAAAGTGATCTGGAGTAAAGTAGTTGTAATTGTTTAACTCCTAGGGAATTTCTTCAAATCCCCTTTATTACTCACGCTATGGTCTCTGGTATTTAACCACATTTCAGTATTTCACTATTGAAAAGACACAGGCATACTTCTGGCAAAGATGGAGGCATAGGTGGAAACACTGTGCCTCCTCACACAACTGAAATTAAGGACAACAAAGATTTAGAAACAAAAACACAACCAGAACAGACAGAAAATTGAACTGTACTGAAGTCCAACAACCATTCATGCAGACCAATAAGAGGGGCAGAGTTGGCGGCCAGTAGAGAGGGTTCATGACAGGAAAAAATGGTGGCTGGCAGACCCAGGCACGCAGGCAGGTGCGCAGGTGGTGCGGGGCTAGCAGACCC
>PVKM010037291.1:0-14509 GCA_004027735.1 Carollia perspicillata | reverse complement strand
CTTTGTATTTCCGTGGTGTCAGTTGTAATCTCTCCTCTTTTATTTCTGATTGTGTTTATTTGGGTTCTTTCTCTTTTTTTCTTGATGAGCCTGCTTAAAGGCTTGTCAATTTTGTTTATCTTTTCAAAAAACCAGATCCTGGATTCATTGATCCTTAGTATTGTGCTTTTGGTCTCTATGTCATTTAATTCTGCTCTGATCTTGGTTATTTCCTTCCTTCTACTACCTCTGGGCTGTCTTTGTTGTTGTTCCTCGAGTTCTTGTAGGTGTAGGGTTAGGTTGTTTGTTTGAAATGTTCTATCTTTTTTAGGTAGGCCTGTATTGCTATGAACTTCCCTCTCAGGACTGCATTTGCTGTGTCCCATAAATTTTGGGTTGTCGTAAGTTCATTTTCATTTGTTTCCAGAAACTTTTTGATTTCTTCCCTAATCTCATTCTTGACCCATTCATTGTTTAATAGCATGCTATTCAAACTCCATGATTTTGAGTGTTTGGGTTTTTTTCCTTTAGGGTTAGTTTCTAGTTTCAATCCCTTGTGGTCAGAGAAAATGCTTGGTATGATTTCAATTTTCTTGAATTTGTTGAGACTTGTTTTGTGTCCTATCATGTGGTCTATCTTCGAAAATGGACCATGTGCATTTGAGAAGAATGCATATTTTGCTTCTTTGGAATGAAAGGCTCTCTCTCTCTCTCTCTCTCTGTATATATATATATATATATATATATGTGTGTGTGTGTGTGTGTGTGTGTGTGTGTGTGTGTGTATTGTATGTATATATATTAGGATCATGTAATATATTACAGGGTATATAATATATATTATATCATAACATATTATACATTATATGTACATATATATGTATAATATATACATATAGTAATATATTGTATTACATATAATATACTAGGATCATATATAGCATATGTCATATATGTCTGAGGGGTGTGTGTGTGTGTGTGTGTGTGTGTGTGTATAGAGAGAGAGAGAGAGAGAGAGAGAGATCAGTTAAGTCTATTTGATCTAGGACATTGTTTGATGTCACTATAACTGCTGATATTTTGTTTTGAATATCCATCCATTTTTGACAGTGGGGTGTTGAAATCCCCTACTACAATTCTGTTGCTGTCAATATGTTTCTTGAAGTCCTCCAAGATTTTCTTTATGTATTTGGCTGCTCCTATTTAGGTGCATAAATATTTACAATGTTTATGTCTTCTTGATGGATTCTCCCCTTGAGTATTGTGAGGTGACCTTCTGGGTCTCTTTTTATGGCCCCCTTTTTTAAGTCTATTTTGTCTGATATGAAAACTGCTACCCTGGCTTTTTTTTTCCTGTCCATTTGCTTGGAAATTTTTTTTCAACTCTTCATTTTCAGTCTATGTAGGTCTTTTGTCCTGAGGTGGGTCTCTTGTAGGCAGCATATGTATGGGTCATGTTTTCCTATCCATTCAGCTGTTCTATGTCTTTTGATTGGGGTATTTAATCCATTTACATTTAAGGTTATTATTGGTAGGTCCTTATTCATTGCCACTTCTTCATATCTGTGTTCCTCTCTCTCACTCTTTTCTTTCCTTTTCTTAAAGCAGTCCCTTTAGCATCTCTTGCAGAGCTGGTGTGGTAGAGGTGTATTCTTTCAGATGCCTTTTGTCCAGGAAGCTCCTCATTTGGCCTTCCATCTTAATCAAGAGCCTTGCTCGATGAAGTAGTCTTGGTTGCAGACCTCTGGTTTTCATTACTTGGAATATTTCTTGCCATTTTCTTCTGGCTTGGAGCATTTCCATTGAGTATTCAGCTGCTAGCATTATTGGGGCTCACTTGTATATTAATTCCTCTTTTTCTCTTGCTGCCTTTAAGATTCTTCATTTGGCTTGGAATTTTGCCATTTTAATTATGATGTGTCTTGAAGTGGGCCTCTTTGGTTTCTTCTTGTTTGGAACTCTCTGTGTTTTCTGGATTTGTGTGACTTTTTCTCACATCAAATTAGGGGAGATTTCTATCATTACTTCTTCAAACAGATTTTCTATTCCTTGCTCTTCTTCTTTTCCTTCTGGTATCCCTATTAAATGGATATTATTACATTTTATGTTGACATGCATTTCCCTTAACCCCTCTTTGTTCTTACTGAGCCTCTTTTTTTCCTTGCTCTTTCTGGGTGTTTTTTTTTTTCCACCTTTTTCTCCAGCTCACTGATCTGATCTTCTGCTTCATTTAGTCTGCTTTTGATTCCTTCTACTGTGTTCTTCAGTTCAGATATTGTATTCTTCATTTACTCTTGGCCTTTGTTGAAAGTTTCTATTTTCTTTTTCATGTTGATATATTTGACAGTGAGTTCATTGTAGTTTCCCTGTAGTTCTTGTTAATTCTCTATGAGCTCATTGAGTTTCCTGATAACCATTGCTTTACACTCAATATCTGATAGTTGAGTTGCCTGTATTTCATTCAGCATTCTTTCTGAGGCTTCCTCCTTTCCTTTCATTTGGGAATTGTTTTATTTTGTTTTGTTTTGTTTTGTTTTTGTCTTCCTATTGTTTGTGGGACTCTTCTTGTTAGCCTCAGCTTCTTAAATTGATCATTTCTGACTTCCTGGTTTTATGGTGTGAAGTTCTATGGTAGAAGACCTGTGAGATTCAGTGATTAAGTCTCTTTGATCTCCTGAAATCACTGGTCTTAGGCTGTCATTTATTTTAGCTCTGTGTATGTCTTTGGGTTTTGATTGTTGTTGGGTCTTTCTTTGTTGGGTCTTTCCCTCCAGCTGGTTAACTGAGGGTCACTCTGTCCACCACCTCTTGTATTCTATTGTGCACGTGTGGACAGGTGATGATGAAACCTTCCATGTGTGCAAAGTTTTGAAAATTCTCCCTTGCTCTTGTTAAGTTGTTTGTTCTGAGTAATTTCTCCACTATTTAGTTGTATTTCCAGATAGGTCCTAGGTTGAGTTAGTGTGAGTTCCACTCCCTCCTTCACCTTCTTCTGTTGTTATCTGATGGTCATTTCTATGTTGGTGGGTTTCTTTTTTCAACAGGTATACTGGTGTTCACAGCTCCCACCTACTCTTTTTTGTGATCAGTTGGAGGAGAAGGCAAAATGGTTTAAGACAGTGGGAGTGTTTTCTATGGTATTTGAAGTCCAACTGGGTTGGGTGGGCAGTGGGGGGAAATGCAGACAACTGTAATTCAACAACATAAAATAAATTGAAAAATAAAAGTAGAAAAATAATAAAGTAACAACTGGTAGAGGAGAGATAGGAGATCCTTTGGATATGTATGGTGTTAACCATGATATTTCACCCAACTAGCCACTTTTTAGAAAGTGTAGAAAAAAATAAAACTCTTGTTAGTGGGGAGAAGGATTGTGAGTTGAATCTAGAAAGCAGTGAGCTTTTAGGAGGTCAGATTATGAGGCAAAGTGAGAATAAAGGATAGGAAGTAGGTATAGTGTGCCTAGAATAGAGTTGACCAGAACAGTAAAAAGTTCAGGAAATAGTGAAGTGAGCTAAGATTCAGGAGGGGTGCTGTATAGTATTTCCAATTGTGTGGAACAGCAATTATTTACAATAGTAATGTAACAACAATCATATGACAGAATCTATGTGATCTAAATAACAAGAATAGGAAGTTCAGGATCTAGAGTAGTGTGCTATTAGAACACATGTGAAGTGAAAGTTAGAAAATTAAGAATACACTATGTAAGAGAGAACAAGGGAAACCAGTCAAACAATGCAATGTAACAAACCAAATGAAGAAGACTGAACAGAAAGAAGAGAAATACAAAAATACTAATAAAATAAAATATGTAAGAATAGTGGGGAAATAATAATAATACAAATATACAATAACTTGCAAGTTCTCTGGAGGAGCAAAGTGAAATTTGTCTCACTGTCTCAGTTGTTGGGATGGCCCCTCTTTGGGTCTAGCTCTGGTCTTTTCACAGTTCCAGGTTTTATTGTCTCACTTGTGGGAATTTTTAAAAAAGGAAGAAGGAATAAAAAAGGAAAAGAAGGAAGGAAGGAAGGAGGAATTTAAAAAAAAAAATGTTAAAGCCTTCTGCTGTCTTTAAACTGGCCAAGTCAGTTCTGCTGGTCTTCCTGGCTGCAGCAGGCTGAGGAAGGATTGGTTTCACTTTTCTCCCTTCCTGAGCAGCACTCTTCCCAGTTGCCCAGCCTCCAGCCCAGTTCCTCAGTTCGCTGCCAGGCCTCCAGTGCCCTTCTGTGCCTAGTCTACGACTTCAGTCCATCAGTTGTGCTGTCCTTCAGGTGCACCAACTGGGGGCAATTCACACATCACCTTCTCACTCTTTGATGTCCTAGATGCTAGGGACTCTCAGTGCCCCTTCAGGGTATTTCAGCCCACCCACTGAGTTAAGTCTTTCTGGGGATTGCCGACTCCCTGAGCCTTGTAGCTCTCCTCTGCGGGGGTGGGGGGGTGTCTCTGCCTTCCTCTTAGAGAGCCAGTCAGCCCTGTAGGGCCAGGGGTGCAGTGGCCAGGTGGGAGGTGCCTCTGGACAGAGGGGTCACCTGAGCACTAGGCCTTGCTGCTGGGGCAGGATGGGCAGCCCCTGGGCAGCAGGATCAGGTGCCCACCATCCCTGGGGCTCTGGGTGTGAGTGAGAGGCTGAGCCTGCTAATGATGCAGGAGGTGTGGGTGGCTACTGCAGAGAATTCCCCCCAAAGCTGGTGAGTGCCTCTTTTTTCTCTTTGAAAAATTCCTCCTATTCAAGCCTGCTGCTCCAAACAAGTGCCTGGCCTTTCACACAGCCCAACTCTCCAACCAGACCGGGGACTGACTGGGTCAGGGTCTGTCACTGCCCAACTCTTCTTAGCCTGCGTCCACAGTCTCAGTGGGTGCACACCACCCTTGTGTGTTTGTCACTTTGTCCTTATCCCCACCCCTCCACCCCTGCAACTTCAAGCATCCAGGTCCCTCCTGGTGCTGCTCAAAGCTTGTTTGGCAGGGGAGGGAGCCGCTGATCTGGCCTTCTTCCAAGAATCCTATGTCAAACCCAGCAGGCACCAGGCCTGGGGTTGTAGCCGCCCTGGTCCCTGAGCTGGACCCAGGGACCTTATTGTCCTGAAGCACTCTCCTTATCATCTGATTTTTCTATGTCCTCTACAATTTTTGGTCTCCAATTTTCATATATGCTGGGATATCATTGGCTGTTCACTCTGTTCCTCAGAAGATCGGCAAAGTGTTCCACTTGTGCACAGGGGTACGTGGACTCTGCTCCCACCTGTCTCACTGACATCTTATCTAGTCTTAAGCTTTATGATACTGGGACCCCACCCTTCCTGTTCTACCCCCACCCACCAGTCAAAGAACAGGACATGATACATAAAAGCCAGTCATCATTAAGCATTTACTATGTGTAAGGTACTGCCTTTGTATTTTCTCTACCCAAAATGAGTGGCCCCTCTGTGTTGCATGATTTTCAGGTCTCGGAACTGATAAACCTGTATCTTTTCAAAGTTTCCTAATGGTTATTGATGAAGTGCATCTTGCAATAATAGTAAGAACCACTAGGACTGGTCCAGCCACAGCATTGGTTATTGTTAAGACCAATACAAAACAGCTTTATATGCCATAAAATGTTTTTCATGAATCAAATAGTGCTGGTTTTACTCACCCTCCTGTGCTCACCATTCCCCATTCTCTGTCCTTGTATTTAGTTTAGCAGACACTTATATAGCATTTACTATATACCAGGTGTTTTTCTAAATGCTTTACAAATGTTAATTCATTTTTTCCTTATAACAACACTAACTGATAATGTAGTACTTAGGATAGGACAGGGTAAGTTGTTCTAACAAATTAACCCAATATATCAGTGGCTTAATACAAAAAGGTTTATTTCTCATACATGTACAATGTAATTGCCATTCAGAAACCAAGGCTGACAGAAGCATTTGTAGTTTTTGTCATATAGAACACATGGCCTCCAATGCCCCCGCCAAAGGGAGAAAGAAAATGATTGGGAAGCTCACTGGCATTGACTGGCAAGCAAGCAATCTGTTGGCCAGAGGTAGTCACATTGTTGGTCCCAACCCAACTATAAGGAAAGCTGGAAAGAAATAGCACATGTGAGGTTTGGTGAGCACAGTGTCTTGGCTACAGGTAGAAAATTTATGTATCCAAGAAGTATCTGGTTCTATAGTCCATATTGTTAACTGCTTTGGAATGTTGCCTCCTTACCCCTCATCTTTCTCTATTCCTTCTCCATTTCTTACTGTGCCCCAAACATGTGTTTTATCATTACATTCCTCCTTTTTCTCTGAAGTACTCTTCCCAACTGTATCTACTTAGCAAAATCCTATCTACGCTTCACAATGCAACTTCTGCAATATGGGAAGATGACCTCATATTTGACTGATGGAAAGTCACTTCAACGTCTGAACCCCTCATATATACTTAGGATATAGCACTTATTACATTTAACCTTTCTGTGTTGCACATTCGTACCTTTGTGATCCTTCTTCCCTACTAGAATACTGTGGGTGCAGAGACTGTTATACATGTCTATCTCCCCAGCACCTAGCAGGGTGTCAGGCCTGTGGTGCACTTAATTAAAGAAATGCTAAATAAATGACTATATGAATAGATAGGTCTTTGCTTTCCTGTATGTAATTTTGAGGATCAAAGGGGCTATTGTGTGTGAAGGCCAGTAAATTGAAGGGGCTGATAAAGTCAGGGATGGGACAGGAATCAACTCTGTGCTGATCATTATTGCTGGGCTTTTGGTGCATGTAGTGGTATTCTATAAATGGATTTCAATATATTTTCTTTAATACTGTGTGTGGGGTCAAAATAAGAAATCTAAAACTGTAAGAAATGTTCTTGCCTTGGTTTTCTGCGTGGGAGCTATATTTGTGTCTATGGTTCACCCACTTTATTCTGGGTGGCATGACTTTGGTGAGCCCTTGTGGTCATACACATATGTCAAATACATGCTCCTAAATCACTGGATAGCTCAGGTATTGGTGAAGTCATGAAAATGTTAAATCATGTTAAAATAATTTGCCTCATATTTCTATAAGAAAATAAACAGTTAACCAGCAGGCCTTCATCTATCCAACAGCAGAGCAGTGTGACCTACATGCCATCTTGTTATCCTGGCTGAAGTGTTCCTATTTCTGTCCAAGGTCCCCTCCTGCCTTTTCAACAGTATGTGTCCTGCAGTCTCTCTGGCACTGTCATCTGACTCACCAGGTCCCTACTCCCTACTGGATGTTCCCATTGATACAAGAAAATGCCCAGGAGATTTTCTCTTAAAATAAATGCCTACCTGTCCCCATGCCAGCTCTCCCTCTGTGCCCTTTCGCCATAGTACATTCATGTAGTCCTAGCTACTCTGGAGGCTGAGGCAGGAGGATTGCTCAAGCCCAGGAGTTCTGGGCTATAGTGCGCTATGCCAATAGGGTGATCTGCACTAAGTTGACATCAATATGGTGACCTCCTGGGAGTGGGGGGCCACCAGGTTGTCTAAGGAGGGGTGAACCAGCCCAGGTCAGAAACAGAGCAGGTCAAAACTTCCATGCTTATCACATCAAAACTTCTGAGAGAACTTTTCCCCACCTTGCTGTTCAAACTCCCTCACTTTCCATTCCCTCCTCAGGTAACTCCAACTGGGCCTTCACCTGTATGGCCACTCCCATCATCTCTCCTCTTGCCCCTGAAATCCATTTTGCATAATGCAGCCAGAAGGGTCCTTTTAAAACCTGAATCAGGTCATTCCACTTGTCTGCCTAAAACCTCAGTGATTTCTCATCATTCTCAGAATAAAACCTTAAGTGTATATCATGCCTCTACCTAGTGACTGAACTTCTCTGAACCTCATCTACAAATGGAGTCAATAAGGTCATCTCCCATGTTTGTTGTGAAGATCAAATGTCAACATATGTAAGCCACTTAGAGCAATGATAGTGGATGACACAAAGGAAATGTTATGTAAGTTATTATTTGTTCAATGGCATATTTTAGCAAAAATTTTTGTGAAATTGATTTTATGTATATATACCTGTCCTTGGTTTCTGGTGCAGAGCTACTAAAACCCTTGTAATTTCCTAAGTGATAAGAGCACTAGGAGCATCTCTTATTCTAATATTTGGTCTTGACCCAGGTTTCTGACAACAAGCTCCTAAATTCCCTGGAATTTCCTGGATGATAGGAGTATATCATTTGTTCTAATGAAGCAAATCTTCAATCATGCCTATATGATTAAGCCTCCATAAAGATCCCAAAGTGCAGAGTTTGGAGAGACTCCAGGGTGGTGGATACATCTACTTGCTGGGAAGGTGGTACACACCAATTACATGGGGACAGAAACTTCAGCACCAAGTACCCTCCCAGACATCACCCTCTGTACCTCTTTACCTGGCTGTTCATCCGTATCCTTTATAATAAACCAGTAAACATAAGTGTTTCACTGAGTTCTGTGAACTGCACTAACAAATTATACAACCTAAACAGGGAGCTGTAAGAACCTAGATTTACAGCAGATTATTCAGAAGCACAGGTGACAATCTGGGACTTGTGATTGGTGTCTGAAGTGGGGGCAGTCTTATGGGACAGAAACCTTAGCCAGTGCGATCTAATGCTATTTCAGGATAGCTTATTGAATTAAGTTGTAGAACACCAGGTCAGATAGTTGCTTTGCCTGTGGAAAACCGCCCACATATCTGGTATTGGAAATATTGTGAATTTGTGACTAAAGGAGAAACCCTGGAGTGTGTTTCTCTTTAGAGTTACTTTCCGAATCCCAGCATTTGATGCATTGTCCAAAGGGCATATCCCTGCATGTCCCTATATCCCTGCCCCTGTTCTTTTCTTCAGTTCCCCTTTCATATGCCTTCCCCATATTTCTCTCTCTCTCATAATGAAGGCATAACACTGAAGAGGATGGTAAAGCTGAGAATAGGAAAAGAAAAATGGCTGAACTACTGGATTGTATGAGAAACAAAGTTGCACATGGGAGTTCCTTGGATCTTCTCTAGAATCCCTTCTTCTCACCCACTCTCTCTCTCATAGGAAAAGACAGACTTAGATGGAATAAGTGGTGCACCTGCAGCATCAATTTTTGCAGTTCTAGCAGCATCTCAGCTCACAAGTTTGCTTTTAAATGTTCATAAGCTGAATGAACTCCCCTCCAACTAAGATATCCTTTGAAAACTGATTGCCATTTCAACAATATTTGGGACCACAGTATAAGCACTTTCACAAAGATGATCTCATTTAATCTTCCCAACAACTCACTTTACATGAGGAAATTATAGACCGAGACTTGGCAGACTAAGAACTCTAACCCATGTCTTCTGGTTTTAAATCTCATGTCCTTTCTAATCTACTCCTTCCAAGAAATTTTTGCCCCCATTTCCTCGAATAATTGGAGGAATATGAGCACTCTCCATTCTGAGAAAAAAAAGAACTAAAATAGAAAAACCTACCCCCTTTCCTAGAGCTTAGCCAAACATTTCATCTCTCTTAAATTGATCTGAAGGTGTCTGCTGAGACTTGTCTTCTCCAAAAAGCACCCCCTGCTCCAACACCCCCTCCATCTGGCAACCTGGCAACCCACCTCTAGGTCTTGCCACCAGTTTTCCCAACCACAAACATTTGACAAACATTTCCACAATGTTCAGATCCATGAACATTTGACAAAGGTTCTATGGTACTACAAATCTGAGGGTCGAAGATAGGGTATCTCTTCCAGGTAACACAAACAGTGGCTTTCTGAAGGCACTGCCCCACTTTTATATACTGTCTCAATTATGTGGTTCTAGTGGGGGGAAAGACCTGTGGAATACCCTCATCTGAGCCCCAGGGCATGTTGCCAAGCACACAGCAACTCACAAACAGTCCTAAGTCCGGAATGACCCTGAGTCCAACCATGCCCAGAGAGACCATGCATTGCCTCAGTGATGGGCCAGAGGAAAGGCACTTTATAAAAATGTATTTCCCTGCCTGGGAAATCAAACTCAGACCTCTATTTCTAGCCCTCTCCAGACCACCCACATGGGAACATCTTTAGCTTGGGGCTAGAGCTGATATTTTCAGAAATTGTTACTGGTTTGGAATCAACCCCAAAGCTCCAATCCATCCCCAGACTTGGCCCCATGCCATATTTAAACATTCAAGTTGATGTGCCAACAACTATTCCTCATATTTTTATTTCCCTAGGCTGCCTTGATATAACTCTACTACTCATTCTCCTACAAACATGTGTATGTACAGACATTTACATACATACACATGCATATACAGGTTCACATATATACATCATTCTTTCCCTGCAGGCATTGGCAAACAGAAAACCAACATTATACTCTAAAACTTAGCAATTTTGGTTTGAATGATGGAGGTATTAACAATGGTGTCTGTGAAATTTTATGACAGAGAATTGTCAGAACATGAGGGTTTCTTTTTGTCTTGGCTCATGGTCCAATAGCTGCCCTTGAGCACACAATTCCCTCTGTCTCACTCTTCAGTCTTGTGAAATACGGATAATTCCCTTATTCCCTTCTACTTAATGAGATTAGTGAATCAAATGTTTGCAAGATGTCTTTAAAAGTTTGCTGGAAATTTTAAAACAAATTATTCCAAAACCATTTCCTCAAAACTTTAACTTATTGAATTTCTTAGTTGGAAATTAAATGCAATTCTAAAATGATGTTAAAAAGGAGCAAGGTCACAATTCTGTAATCTGCCATAAACCTTGCCATAAACTTTGGAAGCAACTTTGTTTAGCTGAACCCATGGAAATTATGTCTTAATCTGTTTCTTCAACTTCACATTACCAGAAATATGCAACTCATTTCATATGACATTAGTTCAAGGTTATGATAACAAGCTAACTGTCTCTCTCAGTGATGCATATGTTCCGGTGCTTCCTGGCCCAAGGTCCATTTGCTAGCTTTTCTTTCAAACCTCATTGTTCTCAGTCATCTTGGCCAGAAAGTTCCTATTTCAGAGCTGTAGGTAAGTACATTTTCTATTAATTTCTCAGGTTTTTAAATGTTTGGGGATTATAAATAGGGATGCTAGAAACAAATCTGAGAAAATGTATTCAGAATTCTGCCTAATATGTTATCTTTTTATTTATGGTCTTGCATCCTTCCTGAGGGAGTATATCATATTTCTAATTGAAATATAAAATAAAATCTATTACTTGTTTTTCTAATTAAAGCAGCCTATCCTGTTAATGAATTCATTAGCTTCTCTATATTCTTAGTCTTCAGATTATCATCAGGCTCTATTCAAGGTCCATGGCCAGGATTTTCCTTTTAGAAATAGGGGTGAAAAAATCATACTTCTTTTACCCTTTCATGGCAGTCACCCTTTTACCTGATTAACTTCTGTTTTTACAAGCACGATAGTTTTGCTGTCATGGCAATTAGGGAAGCTAGTATGTGGTTGGCTTCCTGCAACTCTGCCATCATCATATGCTCTTGGATTATTTGTGGTTCTGGGGCAATGTACACTCTCTCTGCCTTTCTCATTCGTAAGTTCTGTAGTCCTCTGACTTCTTTGGAAGCAACACAGGGTGTACTATAAATAAGAATTAAAAACACATTCGTTATCACAAACTCCTCCATAGTGGTGATTACTTGGAAAGCCATGCAGCCACGGCAGACTGGAGATACTCACACTTTGCTTGGTTGGCTCTTTCATGGGGAATATGCATTCTTTAGAAGAGAGGTCCCACTTTATTAATAAAACAGCTATTTGTTATATTTTTATCTTTTTAGGTTAGGCTACCTTGAGATGATTCTACCACCCATTATCTTCCCAAACACCTGCATGTGTGCATATACACATGTACACATACCTATGCATATACATGTACACACACATATATGCACATATGCAAAGCCCTAAAGGAATAGAAATGGTGATGGGATAGAAGGGGATGCCTTAAGAAAGATTGGGAAGGGGAGAGCTCCAGTAAGTGCACCATGAGCAGAAGTGCAGAAGGGATGGTAATAAATAGCGTTCACTCATTGGCGTATTTATCAAAAATTTCTACTGGCTATTTAGTGCCAGGCCTTGCTACAAGCCCCAACTAGAGTGCCTGCTACAAGGCTGAGCCTGTTGGAGCAAAAGGGATGAAGCAGACAGCTAAGGTAGATCAGTCTTCATATTTCACTGCACCCTGCATCTCTTGTGTCCAAGGAAGAGTTTTGCCCCAGTAGCAGCTGAGCTCTAACTGCCTCAAAGCAGGTTCAAAGACAGCTCAGTGAAAAAAAAATTAAGCCATTTTACTATTATTTACCTTGTTAAATTTTCTAGTTATAGTTCCTACCTGAATACTTCATGGCTAACTAACCTTTGATATGATATTTTTGCTTGGTGTAAGCAGCATATATCTTCCATTGATTGTACAAATATTGCTATGGCTAGTTTCTCTGCTAGGCACTGAGTGTACAGAGATGGCAGAGACGGTTCTCATTGTAAAGAACTCAGAAATCATTTATAAGGGAAGACCATGCATATTCATGTGAGTAATGCCATCAGAGAAATAAGGACAAATAGTATGGAAGAACATAGATGGAAAACTCTCATTTTCCTTAGGGAGAGGGGAGGCAGTTTAGGAACATCCGCACAGAGAAAGGAATGTATGTGCTGAACATAAAAAGGTGCTAAAGAAAGTAGGAAAGGAATACTACAGGGCAATCATACCACTGTGACAAGAAAAGAATGGGGCTGTCTCATATCCCAAAATACAGGGTCACTTCAAGGCCTCTTATAATTGCTGCTAGACAGAATTCAAACAAGAGTATGTACTAGATTCAAATGAACTATTGTTTATTATTGAGTAATGCCTCATGAATAACCAAACTTTAGAGTTATAAATGCTTCTCTTCAGTAACATTATACCCTTCACAACAGCATGGATAGAACTGCAGAGAGTTCTGCTAAGTGAAATAAGCCAGTTGGTGAAAGAAAAATACCATATGATCTTCACACACAAGTATAACCTAATCAACAAAACAAACAAGCAAGCGAAATACAACCAGAAATATTAAAGAACAAATTGACAGTAACCAGAGAGGACGGAGGAGAAAGATAATGGGGAATAGTAAGGGAAGGGCCATCAAGGGACATGTATAAAAGACACATGGACAAAGCCAAAGGGGATAGGTTTGAGGGTGGGAGGCAGGGATGGGGGGATGAGGGGCAAGGTAACATGAAAATGGAGACAACTGTATTTGAACAACAGTAAAAAAGTAGAAGCAATCAATATTAAAAAGAAAGAAAGAAAATTGGCATTAGGTGTTAATGGTGATTCGGTGCTAGCAAAGACTGTTGGTACAGCTCTGGATCAGTAAATGAATCAGAAAGAATCTATTTTAGAATTCCTCTTTGCCTTTTCTTTCAACAGAGTGCTGGTTAATAACATCCACGGGTCTTATTATGGTGCTATTTTATTTATTTAGCACCAAAACAGCCTTAGAGTAGGAAGCACCCAGTCTCTACCATCTCCTGCCATTTCTGTCCAAACCAGTACACCCACTAAACTCTCACATGCTTGGGAGATATTGGGGCAGGACCAGAAGCCAGTCAGATGCCTCATGGACTGTTTCCACTTATGCCATCCTCTAGAGCTAGTTTGGAAAAAAGAAGAGAACATGGGCTTTGGAGCAAGGCAGACTTAGCAGCCAGATAACCTTGCTACTTAACTTCTCTGAGCCTCAGTTTTCTTATCTATGAAATTAGTGGGGTAGCAGGGAATTGAAATAGCATCCCTTATATTTAATCAGAGGATTGAAAGAGAATACCTTTCACTGTGCACCTTCTCCAACCTTTAACAGAGATCACTGTAAGAGAAGCCATGGAAAAACCATATTGCCTTTAAAGAGAAAACTTTTAAGAAAGTAATGATATATTGGGGAGTTTGTTTATTTATCCGTTAAAGTATTCGTTAAAATTGCTAAACACACATTTGGAGACTTGTACAGTGAACACTGAATTACTTACAGTGCTTGTGGATAAGCCAGTCCTTTTCCACATCATGTGCAGTGCCATGTAGCAGCCATGACATTAGCAAGTCACCGTAACCTGATCTGTTCTCTTTCTCAGATGTGTATGTCTTATCTCCTTAGCTAGATTTTTGTGGGCAGTGTGGTGTTTCCTTTTTTATTTCCAACCACACATAACCTGAAGTTGGATCATAGAAGGTGCTCACAAAAATCCAATTCTTTATGCAATTATTTGAATCATAGCCAAAAGATCCTAAAGCTTTTCTCCCCCAAACCAACCCACACACCCACTTCCACCGCATGGGGATAACGCCTTGGATAATGGCTACCCCATTAGTTAACAGCCCCTCATTCTCTGGGACTGAGACCCATTGTGGAGTGCACAAAGGCAGTGACCACTAGTTCCTCACCACTCCACAGCAAAGTCCAGAGAACAAAATCTGCTCAATGTGCTCATAAAGGGCATGGGATGCAATTAGGCTGGGGTAAGCCAACTTCCCAAAGGTAATGAGTAATATCAGGAACCAGGCAAGCCAAAGCAA